>BBSZ01009706.1:0-21666 GCA_000981365.1 Subanguina moxae
AGCAAGAGAACGGGCGGTGCGCCATTCTTTTTTCAAAAATTTTCATATTTTTGAATGAAAGCATCCATATTTGCAAAGATTTCAATTTTCCTGAGTCATTTTAATATGAAAAATATCCCAGAAATCCAAATCTGAAAGCAGAACTAAAAAAGGTAGTTTTATTAAAAGATATCAAAAATTAAAAAAAAATATGGCGAACTCTCTATGTCTGATTAATTAGACCTGTAGGCTGGGGTGAAACGGCTAAATATGTATCTATGATTGTCATGTTTTGACCATTATTACTATTCACCTGTCTGAATAACATAAGAAGCTGGAGCTGCACCACCAGTGGCATTGTAATGTGGATAAGTGGGGTATGAAGCTGGGGGGTAAATCTGCTGAACACTGGGTTGAGGCTTGGGGACACTACTCGGTTGATATGACGGGTAGTTAACCTTAAATAATGCAAATAGCAACAAGCACCCCTTTATAATAACACACACTAACCGCTTCTTGGTAAGGAGGTGGAGCTGGAGTTGAAGACGCCTCAGAGCTAGAATTTTGCGACGACTGTGGAATGTAACTTGGCGGAGCCTGAAAAGAGAGGTTACTCATCAAAAAAATCATTGCTGAAAAAATACTTGAAGCGTGTGAGTAGTGTGCTAAATAATAACAATTTAAGCAAATATTTAGCAACATGCTCTTGCAAACTCTTAGTTACCTCCACACGCCGAGTGTCTACTACACCCTGTCCATTATGGTCCACTTCTGATGGTGGAGCAGATGGCATCTCTTGCACATTACTAGGTTTATCCATTTTACCCCTGTAATGCAACCAAAACTAAATTATGATAAAATATCAAAGATACTTCAAAAGTGAACAATTTAGTGAATAAAATAATTAGGAATGTCGTGTTCAATAACGCCGATTTTCCACATTTTTGAGCATCCTCCTCTGTTAATCTAATCGTTTTCTTCTTTGTTATAATTTTTTAACTTCTAATGACGCATGCCACACAATGCTGAGTCAAACGTTTAATTAAGTTGAGAAAAAAAATTGGAAAATTTGCTTATCACTTTTAAATAGTTTATTCAGCAAACATTATCAAATGTTAAAAGAGTCGTGACGACGTTGAAATGGCCCGGCTATAAGATAAGAATACGAAAAAATATGAGGCTAAACTGCACTATTACGCACTGGCCGTAAATAGCCCCAAGTCATATTTTTTCAACGTTTTAGCAGCTAAAATGTGTAGAAAACATGTTTTTAGGGCGTAGCCTACCATTTTTTTGAAAAAAAGATTTTTTGCTTTGGGGGACCAAGGTAAACCACTTGGAGAGGTACCTGGATACTTTATTTAGTAATTTTTACCTTGTTTTTCCTCTAAAATAGCTCATGCTTTTAGAACAATGTCGCTTAATCTCATTTCCTTGTACTAGATTTACAACATCCAGAGCTGCTTCTCGAGTGATTTTTCTCTCAAGTATGGGTATTTGCGCATCTCAACTCCAAGCCCCCGTCACCCCCGTAAAGGGGCGTAGGAGGCCCAGAGTTGAGATGCTCACACATACATACCTGAGAGATGAACCCGAGAATACTCTTGACAATAAATGCATCTAGAGACTCTTTTTGCCCAGTTCCAGTAATAAAAACAAGTTAGAAAATGAATAATAGGATATCCAAGTACCCCCTCCAAGTGGTTTACCTTATTCCCCCGAGGCAAAAAGTCAATTTTTGGTCAAAAAATTTTTTTTTTCTAAAATGGTCGGCCGCGCCCTAAAAGTATGTTTTTAGTATGTTTTCAATGCTAAAACATATAAAAAACATGATTTCGGGCCATTTACGACCAGCGCGTAATAGTGTATTCCATCCACATGTGAAAAATAGACGCCATTCGACTCGACACCCCTATAAATAACATTACATATCAATATACTGTATTATCATCAGCATTTAGTGGCCAACCAATAAAACACGATTTTTATATATTTTTTAACATTTATTTATGTCAACGGTCAACAACATTCTGTTAACATTATTTGCCAAACAGAAAGTGAGCAGGCACAGCACCGCAGTTACAATAATAAAATTTAAATAAAAAATTGAGCAGATTAAAATGTAGCAGACAATTCAAGGAAATCAAAATGGCACAAATTGATGATAAAGAAGTCTGTATGATTATAGTCTGTACGATTATAAAAGAATTGAAGCAATGCTGTTTGCTGCAATTTTATGAAAGCTTACAAGAGAGAAGACGAAATAAATTGTTTGTTCTCTTCTTCTATCAGTTACTTCAACCTTTCACAAGCTTTTTAAAAAAAGTTCACCGAAGGAGAAACAGAGTGAATAAAAAGCAATGATAAAGAAACGTATGTCTAGCAATCAATAGATGAAAAATTTTAGTGAGAGAAGGACAACGGCTGGAGAGAAACACAAAAGTTACACAAACAAAGCTCACAAAATGAATTTGTAGAAGTAGAAAATGAATCAGCAATGCAGAATAAGGGGAATGTGTTGAACAATAGAGCAGTGTTTAAAGCGCACGGTTGCTTACAACCACGCGAATCAATCGATTTGCAAATTTCTGAACCATTGTAAATAACCTCAAATAATATCTGACGTTATCAAAAAAACGTGTGGTTTCCATGAGTCTTGGAAACTACAAAGACGTTTTCTCATATATGAAAAGTAGTTCGTAATAGTGAATTAAAGAAATCAGTAATCCATATCGTAACAAATTTTCCTTGTAAAAAATGTTTGCGTAAATTATAGTGTACAGCCGAATTTTTCTGTGGTGAAATGCTTCTGTACGGATGCATTACTTGGTATTACTGTATTATACCCCTCCCCCCAATCGTTGGGTTTTTGTTGATAGTTGTTTGCGCATCTCAACTCGAAGCCCGAAGCCTTGGTCTCAGTTATGACTTTGACTCAAAAGTACCCCCTCCCAGAATATCATTTTCAATTTCTACTTTTAATATTGCTAAATTGGCATAGCATAGCTCGATATAGCATATTCAGGCGCAGCAATGCTCCTAAAAATCTCACTCCAAAGCTTGATGAAGGACTTTTTAAGCTGAAAATTAGCACGCTATGGGCCCTTGCCGCTACAAAACGTAAAAATTTCTTGTTTTCCTGAGTTTTGGGCTCCGGGATGATATCAAGCATAATTCACAAAATTTGCTGTGAAACTTTCTTATTTCTTTTTTGCGAGTCAATGATCTAAATGTAGTTAAGACTTTCAGCTAAAATTTGAGTATCAACAAGCAAATAAAAGACGAGAACGTCGCAAATGACGATTTGCAAGGGGAAACAAAAAACTAGACATTTTGCCTCTTTCACCGCCTTGTACAACAAGAAAGCCGTGCTTTACATGAAGACCTTTTCGTAAATATATCGCCTCATAAAAGGGTGGTCAGGTTAAAAGCGCATAGGCTAAAGAAAAAGACAAGTAACAACTAAGCCACAAATTACATAAACCTAAGAAACAAACGTAACATCATCGTCCAATCACTTTATATATGACAGAACAATATTTTTCCCCACAACCAAAGAAAATTATAAATTTGTTGAACGAATCAACTCGACAGGCAATGAGCTGAAAACATTACAATATTAATTAATAAACATATGAGACAAAAATTGCTCATAAAATGCTCACCACGTAATGGAATATTTAAGGCCTGATCATCCATCACCTAAATTACAAACGTTGGCTTAAGAAGAGACCATTAATTAAAATAGCAAGTACCGTTACAGCGTGCTTGGCTCCTCTAAACAAGTAATCCACCTTCAGCATTTTAGGCTGTCCTAAAAATATGCCTGAACCTAGTTCTCGGGAACGTAAAGCATGACTTACCCGGGCAAGGATCATAGAAACCAGACAGTTGATCCTAGAATTAACGTACTAAAATTAGTCACCAGAAGCCGCAGTCAATATAGAAGAATTTACTGGGGTCGTGGAATGAAGAATTTCCCGGATAATTCTCTGGATAATTATCAGAGAATTCTCGAGTTATTTTTCTGCCCTCATATAATTTGGAGAAATTGAAAAAACCCCAACCGAGTGAAATTGGTCGCTCCGCGGTGGAATCTATACGACGTTGCGCAATAGGTTTTGTATTCCGAGGTTTTCAGTATCTAGCTCTTTTTGGTTCCTTACGGATGAAGGTCGACACCGCCTCTCAAATAATATTCATCAAGCACAACTTTACTATAAAGCTGATGAATTCTAACTCAAAAGCAAATTTTGGCAATATTTGGTTGACTGACATACGACTCTTTGAATGCAATTATGGTTTATAACAGTGTAAGTAGACTGTTACTATTTTTAAAGTTTTCAAGGGCGCTAGGTAAATTTTTCTGTATGTTGGCATTATGTTTATGACAATAAATGTGAGTAGAAAGCAAGGAAAAAGTTTCATGCCAAGTGGAAATCCACTTACTTTGATTGATGTATGTATTAAATGTACATCAAGTGGGCGTCCACTTACACTTCGTTTAGCTAATTTATATCTGATATTGGTGTGAGATAAGCCTAAGCCGTGAACTACTAAACCTAGATGAAACAGGGTGTACGCAGGTTAACGGCTAATTTTACTTTACGGGCAGATAAACCACCTCATTAGGTTAACTACATTCAAATGTTTTTTTGGGAAAAAAGTGTAGCAAGTCGTCGTAGCGAGTCGTTGTTGTACCGCTCACAAGATTGGGAGGCGGGCATAACCGAGTAGCAATTATTTTTTTTTTGATATTTTGATACTTGTACTAAAAAACCTCTACTAAATTCTAGTTGTACTAAACTACCCAAATTGTACGTTGAAATGCAATACAGGTTACCATGACTCTTTAAATCACGACCATGGGAAAGAGCCCCATCTGTTTTTGAAAATTTCGAAATCGCACAAAATCTATCGGGCAATCTACTATCGTTCGTCAAATCCAAGGAGCCGATGTACCCAATAATGGCTACGAGTAACGGAAATTTACCACGGTAAATTTTTTCACAAAGTATTTATCTGCTAAATAATTCGTGTTAGGTGCATGTGAACATTTGCCGTACTAAATTAAAATTACTATCGTACGCAAAAACAATCGCGGTTAAAAAGTTTAAAGATTTTTTCAATTTTTTTCCCATTCCTTCAAGTTTACCTTTGTCGAGTAAATTCTGAGCTGAGAATCATTTACCAACGCCTGCACCGGAATCGTAACGTCTATTATTTTCTCACCGGCAATAGGATACTTTTCAGCCCCTGGCACATCATTTTGCAATTGACCTGGAAAAAGTGAGGTATGAGACATGCTAGGACCTATAAAAACTAAACCGTATAGTGCTTTGACTATCACCACGCCACCTTTACGTTCTTCATCCTTAGCTATTCTTTCGGCAGAACTTCGCATGATGTGGATAACTTAAATTTCGGTAATTCATTTACATGAATCTTAAAAACGTATATTATATGTAAAAAAAAGACCTCTCTGAGATTCCTCCTTTCTCCTCTCGTTAACCTCAATAGTGGGATTTAATAAGGTTTGTAGAACAAAGTACACCTTACTTGCTCGTCATCAACTCGGTCTTCAAAAATTTTCATAAATCTGGCTAAAAAATAACATTTGCGAAAATGAGAAAAAGAAACACAAAACAATTGACCTAATGGTTTGCGAAAGATTGCCTTTAGAGAACCGATTGCAACCATTGGCAAGAACAGACCAAAAAGCGCACAGCGAGCAACGTATTCTTAACAACACATGTTTAATGGCCATTTAAAGTCTGCGCACGACAATTACCTTGATTATCGCAAAGCACTACTTTTACTTCGTAGTTGTTGAGGCTAGTCTTCAACCTAAATTGTGACACATGTAGAATGAATATCTGGAAGTCAAAATAAAACCAAAATTGAACCTGAACGATGCTTGCAGAAGACATGCCGGGAACGCGAAAGACAACGAAGCACCAACCTTAGAATATCTTGAAAGACGACGCTCAAACCCAGCTGACGGAGAAACACCTGAAAAAAACTTCCTGTTTTCTTAAAAGAGTGCACACATAAGCAAATCTTACCAAAAAATCCGAAGGTGCCTGAATGAAAGAGAGCATTCATGATCGTCAAAAAGAATTAAAAATATAGCAAGAAATTATTTAACATACATGCTGTTTCGTACTGCAAGTCATTTAAAGCAAATCGCTTATTATAAACCACTCTGAGAGTCGGATTTACCGGAGAAAGCTAAACATTTTAACAATAAAATGTCGAACATTAAAAAGGATAAGTCTTCACCGTTAAGCTGGTAATAAACTTAGGGTGATTAAGCTCGGAATGCACGATGGAAGTTATCAAGGAGCTACCTAAAATTAGATTTTTAAAAAATTGAAATTTCTGGAAAGGCGAAAAAAAACGAGTACCTTGCAAGCCATAATTTAGAGCAAGCGTTCCCTGCCAACTTGGCTGCATTTGCAAGGTGTATACAAGCGTAATTGAGGGATTGAATTGGCTGAAGAGTGGCAGATACTGGACCGATGGTTGGATAATGAATGCTGCACGCGGCGAAATAAGCTTCTGTGCCTTTGTAGAGAAACCGATCGTATCAGGTGAGATCACAGAGGATGCCTAATGTCAGCCGTATTGCAGAAATAAAGGTTTACCTTTAAAAATTACCTCAAAGTGCCAGCCACTAACGACATCTTTCTTCCAATTAATGCTGAGATTTCCGTCGCCACGCCCATTGAAAGTTCTAACTCTACCAACCAGACCAACCTTATCACTTGAAGTCATAGCAGAGTCGACCTAAATAAAAACAATCGCCCAATTAATTTAAAATAAAAGCACTAAGATAAAACAAACGGATTGTGAGATAGACATCCCGAGAAGCTGAGGGCCATATCTAAAACATAAACAGATAATTGTGCACTCAGAACCCCGATTGCAAAAATTTATTAACACAATTTTACAGCAATTTTGGCCTGTAATTCAATGTAAAAATTGTGTTTCTAAAATGATATGCCAAAAAAACTTTCTTCGGAGGCTGAATCAATCCTTAAAAACAGAATTGGGCAAAACGGGCAAAAAAAGTTACGATAAAAAAAACCCGCACATGCTTGAGGCAACCTGCATACCCTACATACCTATCCAGTGGATCTTCTTGGAAAAGGCCACAGGCAGAAACCTTGACAACAAACGAACTGGCTGGATGAACTCTTTGTAACATTATTTCGTGATCGTGCAAACTCTTCAAGAATTCGTATTCCTTTCTGATGTTCTCCGGATTATTTGAACGCTCAACCAGCTGCCAATTGCTTTGCATGTCAAGCCCCTTAATTTAATTTCTGCTTAGAAAAGGTTAAAACATTAGCCAAAATGACACAGCAAAGCGACTGCCTTCTCAATATTTCACCAACTTTTCAAGTTTTAATTCATACTTCGTTAATCTACTAGATTTCACGCATGTATGATTACAATTTACTTGACAGTCAAGAAAACGTGGCACTTTTCAAGGCTACAAAGTGCACTTTCTTAGCATTGAAAAACTCCTAAATGAGGCTTTTGGTATATTAAGAGTTACGGCAACTATTAGGACATCAAATAATAGATGATGTATCCTAGAGAAATCCCGAAAAAGTGGCACACAGAAAAGGGATATGCATTTCTATGTAATATTGTACACAACCAGCGGAAACTTTCTGTGTCATTGTGGCCCTGGTGAATGCAAATACCTTAATTCCAACAGCATCATAAACAGAGCGCAAGTGAGGATCAACAAGGGCTAAAAATCGATAATAGCATCGTAAATGTAACAGTTCGTCCAGGACTTACTATCGTGAGCTTTCCTCAAAAGAACGAACGTTTTGGCAGCTTCTTTCTTATCTTCATCATTGGTGTGACTAAAATAAACATTATTATGCTCATCAAAAATTAAAAGTAAAGTAAAAGCTTGCCGATCTGGATGAAAAATCAAACAACGATGCTTATAAGCCTTATTGATTTCATCCACATTTGCCTCTCTCGCTACATTCAAAATGGCGTAGTAGTCAATACTCCCTTCTTCTTCTGTACAAATAGAAATTTGTCTCTGACCAGGGTAACTTATAAGAATCACCTGTGGCCAAAAAGGTGTCATCATCAAGGAAGGATTCATCATCCGAAGCATCCATTGACACGTTCTTAAATTTAACTTGTATGTTATATTTTTCTGATCAAATAATCACTTTCTTTTACACACTGTCAGTTCTATATATCAAGCTAATGCTATTCTTAGAAATAACCTTTTTTTACTTTTCGCAAAAAAAGTAATCAAAATAGCATCAGCGACACTAAATTAGGCCACATTATAGAATATACGTGCGGTCAATTCACAGACCGTTCACAGGATGTCAAAATCCAATTAATAATCACCTTTGTAAAGAGCACATAATTCAAGGGTAGAAGCTCAAAACGGCTGTAGACCATAATTTACGCGAAAATTTGTTACGCGGTCACTTTGTTGCGCCACAAAAATTTGCATGTATTCATTTACAATACTCACTTTTTAAAGGATTTTTTTCATTTTGAGGCACCACAGTAGGCAAAAAGACCTCAAGAATCCAATCTGAAAACAGATTTCAAGAAGAGGCTTGGTTGCTGAGATATGATCATAGCCAGCCGCAAACTTAATTTTTATCCTTTTTTCCCCTAGTTTTGATCATATCTCAACAACCAAACCTCTTCTTGAAATTCTGTTCTCAGATTTGTATTCCTGAGGTCCTTTTTGCCTGCCAGGGTGCCTCAAAATAAAGGAATCCTTTCAAAAATGAGCATTATAAATGAGTATATGCAAATTTTTGTGGCGTAACAAAGTGACCTCGTAACAAACGTACCTCGTAACACATTTTCGCGTAAATTATGGCCGCTCAAAACCGGACACGCCCAAAATTGGACCGCGCTAAAATTGGAACGCGCCAAAATTGGACCGCGCCCAAAATTGGACCGACCACAATTGGACCGGCCATAATTGGACTGGTTATAAAACCACCCAAAATTGGACCGTATTTAAAATCGCCCAAAATTATCCAAATATTTTGAATCCAAATATTTTATTAAATACGAATCCAAATATTTAATTTTTCGCAATATAAAAAACTGAATTATACGGCAGACTTGAAAATTTGTTTCAATATAAAGTACTAAGGAATAAAGAATAAATAAATTCATCTCAAAAAAATACTTTTGTGAATTATTCCTAATGGCAAAATGAGTGCCGTATGTGTGGGTCGTGTGTGTGCTGTATGCGTGTGAGTATGCGCTGTTATGTCAATGACAAGTTATATCAATTTCATCACATTTCTGGCGTGCCTCCATTTCGCATAAGCACTTGTAAAAATGTTCGAACCCCAAACCCCGCGTTTGCAATCTTCAGAGTCCATTCGGGGCCAATTTTACTAACTGCAAAATTTGCACCTTTTTCTGCTTCTACTCCAACCCTTTTGCACTTTGCAACTTTGAGTTCTTATGATTATTTTCTAATGCTCATCTACTTCTCGTGGTCTTTTTACTTGGTATTTGGCTAATTTTTTGAGCTTAGCACTTTTAGATGTTTGTTTATTTTTCGTCGTTTTCCCTGTTTGGATTTGTCTTGGAAGGAACTCCCACAAGTTCAGGTGTTTGTCCATGCACCAACCAAACCAAGTGGATGTACACTTGGCAAAATTTTTTTCTTATTTTTAGGCTTCGAAAACCTTTTTCCTGTACTAATTCGAGCATTCTAAAGAAGGTTTGACAGGGGTGAATTACCGTTTCGAAGATGTTTTTTCGATTTTTTTTTTTTGATTTTTCGCAATATTGCTCAAATGACAGTTCGGGATTTCCAAACCTTTTTTAAAATACTGTAATTAATAAAGAAAAAATGGTTTCGGAGCTTGAAAGCATGAAAAAAAGGATTACACCAAGTGGACATCCAATTGGTTTGGTTGGTGCATGGAGATACAACTAAATTTGTGGGAGTTCCTTTCAAGACAAATCGAAACAAGGGAAACTAGGAAAAACAAATAAGCATCTAAGAATGTTAAGCTCAAAAAAATTAGCCTAAAACCATGTAAAAAAGACCACAAGAAGTGGATGAACATGAGAAAATAATCATAAGAAATCAAAGCTGCAAAGTGACAAGTGCAAAGTGAAAAGTGCAAAATTTGCACATTGCAATTTTACTAAGAATTTGCACTTTGCAGTTTTGCAAAAATTGTTAGTAAAACTGAAATCCACCTTGCATTTGCACTTTGCAGTTAGTAGAGTTGGCCCCCTGGCTCTGCTGATCCCTCGTTTTCTGGCATTTGCCTTTGGCAACGCATCCTGAACTCCTGATACTTGTTCTTCATTTCGGACTTATACTAAAATCTCCCCTGTGTGCTGTATTCAGAAAAGCATGATAAGCCCGAAATCAAAATAAATAAAACGATTACCATTGTAGTAGTTGTTGCTAAATGCTTTTCTTTATTCCTTATAGTAGTAGCAGCAACAGGAGATGGATTCGATTCGTAACCGTGGTCTCTCACCATCCCAAAACCGAAACATATCATAAGAAACTAAAAAAAAAATACTGCTAATACTGCTGCTAATAGTACGATGTTGGTCGTACTCAGCCGAGATTTTGCCTTTGTTGACGCCTTTAAGATCACGATTCTTTATATACATCCTTCCTTCGTGGATAAACTTTTTATTTCCCTTGTTCGAATAAGGAGCATCTGGCTTTGCAAGGAGAGTATCCATATTTTTAAATTCATATTTTTTTACCCGTTTCTTACGTTTCTTTTTCGTGTATTTACTCTAGCAATCATTTTGTTTGCTTTAGTCGATCAATCAGATGTGAAATCATTTTTTAATTTTTAATTAAACATCAAAAGCTTTAGATTTCGTCAAGTTACCGACTATCGGCTCTCCTCTATTAAATTACTTGAAGATCTTCGATGGCAGCTCATAAAACGTTCATTATAAAGCGGTTAGTTTGCAACAGTAATCGAAATGTGTATATTTTTGAATCTTAACATTTAGAAAGTTGGCGAAAGCTGCGAAGCAAAACCGTCCTCTTCCTCACTGGTTTCGAATGAAGACTGGTGAAACGCTTTGTATTTGATATTTCAAGTGTGTAGGTTAATTTGTCTGTTTTAGGAAACAAGATCCGCTACAATGCCAAGCGCCGTCACTGGCGTAGAACCAAGCTGAAGCTGTAATCTGTTCCAAGAGAAGTGACCAAAGCAAAGCTCTATTGTTATCGTCAATTTCGTTATTGTTTGTTCGGTGCTCGAATAAAATATCACAAAAGCTCGTGGTTTTCTAACTGAGGTGAGAGCTAGTGAGTGCAAAGTCATGTTTTGTGGGCTGCAATATTTTTTTTTGCTATCTTCAAGTACAGCGCGACGTTTGTGATGTTTATTTTGCAACGTTGCGATGTTTAAAGTTTCAACCGCGGTATGCACGACTCCCAATCACTTTCTAATGTTTTTAATCGTGCTATATAACCATGTTGTTTTTGAAGACGTGTGCGTGCAATCGTCACATAACTACACAATTGTCGTTCGCTTTGATTTTACCTCGTTCTGTTTATAACGATGTCTTTTTTTCTCTTACTTTTTATTCGAGATATGTTTTTTCCGAAATGATATCTCAAGGAAATAGCAATGTGAGAGAGAGGGTTTTACCTTCCTTAGACGACTAATAATGCGGCCATTTGGCTAGCGCAGATGTGGAGCAATTGGCTAACGTTGGAGAAATCTGAGAGCCAAACGTGCAGTCTTTTCAGACTGTCATCAGCTAATGTAGAGGCTCGTCAAGGAAATGTTTTCTATCTTGCTGAATCCAATTGTTACAACTTTTTGTTAAAATAAAAAGCTGTAAATTCAAAAATCCAAAAATTCCATTATTATTTTTTGGGTAGATCAAGATATATAATTGACGGATGACTGTGAGTAAGAACTGTTTAAAAAATTAATAGAATAGAACTCGTTGAGGAACACGAAATATACTGCACAGAATAATATAAGTAGCCTTGTTATGGCAAAAAACTGAATTATACGGCAGACTTGAAAATTTGTTTCAATACACAAGATTTACTTTAAGATGAAGTGATCAAAAGAAGGAGTTTCCGATCTTATTCTGGAAGCATCAAACACAAAAAAATAAGCACCTTTTTATTTTACTTAATTTTAGAAAGCTAACACCCATCCTAAAAGTTTTCTTTGGTTCTCAAAGCTTATTTTTTAACGTTTTACTCTAGCTGACATTAGAGAAAAAAGCTATACCAAAAACTAAAAAGATGACTGCGGCCAATGCTGACAAAAGACTAAATTAACAAATTTATGGTGAACTTGTTGATAGATTTTGACGTTGGTACCGATGAACCTAACTTTTGGTTTAAGACAACTGTACTTTTCAACTTTCTAAAGTAATTGTTGTAAATAGTCATAACAGAAATGTGGTTGTTAAAGCTAAGGCTTATGCTAGAGCAAATGCTAAAAGCTAATGCAAATGTTGACAACAGGCCTTAAGGCCAGAGGTTCGTGGGGTGTTTCTAAATCCTGACTTGTGCAATTCAAAAATTAAAGACTATCAATTTTAAAACAACTTTGTTCCGACTGGAAACGCCTGTTATAACGAAGAAATAAAAATAACAACAGTATGACCAACTCTTCTTGCTCTGCCTGCTATAGCGATGAACAACTGCTTTCAAAATTAAAGTTCTACGTTCATCTCACGCTGAAATGAACGTGATTTATGTTACATTCCTCTTCTCTATTTACTTAACACTGTGCCAAGTAAGCTCTTGAGACATTTGCTTTACTCTTTTTTTCTAAAAAAAAATTTAGGCTAATTTTGAGGACACACGTTGTAGATGTATTTGCCCAAGTACTGAGTTTTTCAGGCATGCAATATATTCTAAAACGACAGAAATTTCCTTACGACAATTAAACCAAGTTGATGTCCACTTGGTGTGAATATTTTTCTTACTTTTAGACTCTAACCTTTTTTGTAGTATTGCTCAAGTGACAGTTTGGCATCTACAAATCTTCTTTAAAATACTCTACTTAGTACAGCAAAAAGCTTTTCAGAGCTTGAAATAAAAAAAAAACTACATCAAGTGGACATCCACTTGATTGGTGAATTGCAGAATGTAACCAAACAATCAAAATTGTACGAAATTTATTCAAACAAAGCATTTAATCAGCAAATTAATTGCATTTAAAATGTACAGCTTCTTTCTAACATTCTTAAAGCCGAGTAATCGCTTTGATGTAGAAACCGGCCGGCTTTGCAACAAAGAAGCGACCAATATCCTCCAGAGTTTCTTGAACTGTTCCGTATTCTTTGCCACGAAGGAAGCGTTGCAGCGAGCGAAAGAGGTGATAATCTGTTGGAGCTAGGTCAGGCAAATACGGTAGATGCGGCAAAACTTCCCCTTTCCGAATCGGCGATCGTCTGTTGAGTCAGTCGAGCAGTGTGCGGTCCTGCATTGTCACGAAGAAAGAGAACGTCCGTGTTGTTTCGGTGGAATCAATTTCGAAGAACAACATAACATGGCAAATATGATTGCTGTCCATCTGAAAACAACGAACAATTATGAGTTAAGCATAAAAATTAATGGAAAACTAAAACACATTGCAAAGTAAGCACAAAAAAGATTCTAAAAATGTACAAAAGTTTCAACAGGGCACGAAGCAAACTTCTGAGACAATCTAATGAATACAAAATATATATCATTGTGTCATTTGATTGCTTAGAGTGTCAGCTTTCAAGCAAAAAAGGTTGTTGACACACATTCACAATTTAAAAAATATGTCAAAATAAGGTGGGACGACAATAAAATAAGGTAGCCTTGTCAACTCTTGGTATAGTGCACGTGTGGGGTGTACAACCCAAATGTGCACTATGTAGAGATTTGTTTTTTTAGAACGCACAACAAGACTCCCTCCGAAGCTAGCTCAAGGAGGTATTACACAAAGACAAAAGTGAGAGCAGAGGCATGGTAAGACATGATTTCTCTCATCTTTGTATAGTAAAGTTTTTTCAGTAATTCTCAAACCGTTGTCAAGGAAGCAGTCCTTCATGTGGTATTATGCATTTATCAATTTTTTCTTCAAAATATCATGTCTCATACATTGTTTAGGTAGATGACAATCGTTTGGATGCCTTTTTGGCAAATTGCAACTGTAAATTTGAGTCTAGAAACTCATTGCTTCTCAAAGTGGTTGTCTTCTTTGTGATATGTGTGCTCTTCGCTTTGGGGTTGGCTTCTTTCTTGTCGTGGTTGAGATTAAATTGCTTCAACAACTGGTCCAAAATCTTATAGATCTTATATGGGTTTCCTGGTGGTAGTTGATCCTATGTTGAAGAGGCAACCAAGATTTGCACCATATCGCCGACATGCGGACGAGGCTGGTTTTTCATTTTGGTTCTCCCCCACAAGCGACACAAAACTTATGTCGGATGACTCCGAATCCGAGCAATCAGTTAGGTGTTAGCAACTCCAATATTACTCTATTTTAAAAATGACAGCAGACTACCACCAAAATTATTTCCTACAATAGTACTGATTTTTATTTTAAATTATGCTTTTGACTGGTCAAAATTAGATTTCCATCGTCTACCCAGTCAACTAAAGTTCATTTTTTCCTCACTTACGGCAACAAGGCAATAATCTCTTTAAAGTGTCATTTTTTAAGCTCTAATTCTTTTTTCGCACACATTGGCATACAAGTCTAGGATTGACAAAACTGTTTGAAATATATCGTTGCCTGTAATATAGGCTGTGCACCATAATTTAAGCAAAAATTTGTTACGAGGAACATTTGTTACGCGGTCACTGTGTTGCACCACAAAAGTTTACATCTACTCATTTACAGTACTCATTTTCGAAAGGATTTCGTCTTAATATCTTTCCAAGTCATAGTAAGACAGTTTCAAAAGTTCACAAACAAATAAAATGACCCGACAAAGTGAACAAGCAGCAGATTAAATGTCTAGAAAGTGTTTTTGCGCAACTTGCTCCATTAATTAAGTTGGTTTCAGACAGATGAAAATATTTTTGCTCCATCTTCTCTACCAGTCAGCCCCACTGAAGATTACGAGAATGGCAGCACGCCATTAGAGGCAGTTGTAGAAGGCTCTAGTAACTCGATGCAGATGAGGCCACGCGACTCCCAACATATGTTCGGTAAGGTGGAGGCCGAACAAAACAAGTGGATGAGTAGTGTGGAGGAACAGAGAAGGTAATCACCTCCTTAAGATTTTTGAGCTACACATTGTTGTTTCAGAAATGTATTGACTAACCACAAAATGCTCAACTAGATGTGTATACCTTTAATTTATCATATCCCTACATTGCTACACTCTGGTGCTGTAACCAACAAAATATGCTACTTTATTCTCTTTTGCTTGCAGTTCCCTGTCATGCAGGAGCTTTTTTCAGAAAGCCTGTTTAATAAGAGGAATCACAAACTGAAAACTCATTTCTCATAGTTCTACTTTTTAGTAGTTTTGTTCAGCGGGGTGTTAGTGCAGTGAAACCAAGCTATAACTTCACCTCCCGAGACCGGTCCTTAGGTGACGTTATAGATCGATAGGTTTGACTGTAGCGGTATAGCTAAGCTCCCGTATTTGGGCCATTTTTTCATCGTCGAAATTCAATATTTGCTTCAATGGTGCTATGTAAGCAGGATGGGAAAATGTGGATAAAAAGCTGCAAAAAGCTTTGTCAGAAAAAGATTGAGCTTTTTGTCTACACCGTGGTGGCCAAGACCTACAAAATTATAGATTCTAAAAATGTGTAGGTCTTTGTAAACCATGCTTCACACTTTTCCATCCCTTGTCTAAATTTCTGAGAAAAAAGACAAAAAAAGTGAATGGGCTTAGGCTTAGTACTTTTTTCTGTTTCTTAGGGTAATTAAAATAAAATTCTAAGGTCGAGAAAACACACTATGCAGCCATTGTGTCGAGAGGCTAGTCTACATTGCTACGCCAAATATGAATTGTTCATCTTCAATAATTATAAAACGGGTCAATATTTTATTGTCATGAGGTCTTTTTCTCCATCTGTAATCAAATGCAACGTTGACTGTGTTTTAAAACATTTCTTTGCTTGTTTTGGATTACCTCTTGACACATAGTTATGTAATAGAGTATTTTGGATGTAAACTTGTTAAACAAATGTTAATAAAATGATAATTATTGCTCAAATACACACATTCATTTATTGCCTGTGGCGGCAAAAGTGTAGTCCAAGGAGTGCACAACTAATCCACATCACTCATGCAAAGTGTCGTTGTGCACAGGTAATGGTAGCAATAGCGCTGAGTGGATGATCCACAATTGAAAACCATACCGCTGCCTAATTACACATATAGCCTACTTGGAAAGAGTAGCATCTTGTCGAGGATTAATTTAATAAAAGTAATGATTCAGGTTAAAGATAGCACTATAGCGTCAGTTTGTGCTCAACAGTAACAAATAAAGAAACATTTGAATGGTTTTCTTCTAAAAGCACCTGCTGAAGTCTTGCTGGACCGGAAGGTGTATGCCGATAGGCAATCTACTCCATTTGGATAGATTTCAAACAAAATAGTAGTTGTGTTACCTTGTGGTTGGCAGATAAGGACAGTGCCAGCCCTGCAACCCCTTGACAGTCAACACCCATCCATTGCGCCGAGTATTACAGTTGGTGGTTGGCTGACACACACTTGACTCCGCCTATTTTTCATACCTGTGTGCTGCATTATCTCAACTATTCATTTGCATCCAAGTTCTACTGTTAATTGTTGCTTGATTGGTGTGCATGAAGATACATTTTAGGGTGAGCATAGACTGCCGTAGTGCTCAGAAGTAATGCGGCACATTTTTTAGTTTATATATTGTTTTGATTAAAACACTCTTTTACTAGCAATGTGAATTTCAATATATATATTTATATATACTTATTCGTGCGTCCAAGAGAAATGCAATAAAAGTAGACTCTTGCACTTTTAAGTAGTGAAACATTAAATTTTGCAACGACCAAGCTTTCTTGACAATATCCACGGATGTTTTCCTTGGCTTGACTTTTAAAAATATTTGAAGGGTTCTGACTTGTCTCTGAATTGTTTTCTTCGGTCGACCACTTACCGACAATCTGGACAAAGATTTGCCTTGGCTGATTTTGTTCACTATTTAAGAAGCTTTTTCGATATTAATGACAAATTGAGTTGCGATTTCTCCAGCCCAATGCCTCCTCTTTTGCACAAATAGTTGCCTTTCATGATTTTTCTGGTCGGTTAAAAATTAACGTTGAATAAGCAATGTTTTATAAAAAAAAAAATTGAAAGAAAGAACTACGAGAGCAAGACAAGTGAACGTATAAATTTCTGCAGACAATGTGTTGTGTCATTTCTTTTGGACGCATGAATAAGTTATTCCTTTGTAAAATGTGGTAGAAGAGCGCAAAGTTTAAAAAGTTATGTTGACACTTCCAGATAGAGGAGGTAAAATGCTATTTTTGATTTTAGTTAACAAAAATTCCAGACATTGAAGCAAATTTTTTAAAGAAGAAGAAAACAGAACTGAAACAAGCAAAATAAAATCAGCTGAAAAAGTAGGAGATATGAACCTCAAAAGATGTTCACTTCCTAATTTGATAGTCTTCCATTGATTTAACACCAACTCCGGCTGCAATCAATTCCCTTTTGCGCACTATTGATTACAGTAGTTTGTGAGGGTTTGCTTGTCTGCTGCTATATGCTATCCTCTGCGCTCTCTGCAGCCCCATGAAAAGGCGTGGCGACAATCCCCTTTGATTGGGTGATTCCTTCTCTGCAACACCTACACCTTCTTCCAAATTCATTCATTTACCCATTGCCCCCACCACTGTGTGTGTCTTCTGTTCATAATTAGACAATTTTCAAAATCCGTTGAACCAATCCACACCATCTAGCAATCTACCAACTTTTCCCCTAACATCCTTATTTATTTCAGTCATTTCGCCTCTTGTCGTACAAAATGTGTTCTCCGACAACGGATGAAAGTAGTAGGCCGATGTCAACCAGTGGCCCTATCTCTTTCACTAATATCATGGGACAAGTAAAAATTTGGCTAAAGCTGTCTTTTCTTAATTGTTACAACCTATAGGGCAGAGTAAATCAACTGGGGGGTGTATTCATCAATGGCCGGCCATTGCCCCATGAAACACGTGTCCGGATAGTTGAGTTGGCTTCTCAAGGAGTCAAGTAAGCAATTTCTTTGTTAAAAGTGTTTCCTGAACCAGTATTTTTGATTGCTTGAGTGCTTATTTGAATACTTGTTTTGCAGACCCTGCAAAATTAGCCGAAATCTGCGAGTGTCACATGGTGCCGTTTCCAAAATTCTCAATCGATTTAATGAAACCGGCTCTATTTCGCCTGGACAGGTTAGCCTATTTTGCGTAATCTGTTTGTAAGTCATTACAGTAGTCTTATAGATGTTTTAAAGTATCTCAGCACCGGCCCTTTCCAGCGCTCAATAAACGGGGGATGGGTTGCGTGAAACGACCATAAAACAAAGCAACCTCTTGGGCACATCAAAGCCTCTCTCAAAGAACCCCTGGGGTGTTGCTGGTGCTGCCAGCCTCTCCGCGCGAATTTATTGTCCTCCACCTGCATTTAGGGGTTCACACCACCAAGTTAAGTACTCAGTCAATTTGCAAAATTTCCTTTCAGAAATTATAGAATAAGTTATATCGATAAAAAAGGGGTTAGTTGGTTGCACACAAAGGTTCACCCTCTTATAGCTCCCCAAATTTGCCATGAAAATTTGGATGATTTGGAGAATTTGGAGAAAAAAAATTTTAATTGTGAGACCTCTCAAGAGTCAAAATGTTCGCAGCAATCCAAATCTGTAAGCAGAATATAGAAAAGTGGCTTGGTTTACGAGATATGGCTGCAAGTAAATGGGTTAATGTTCCAAAATGTTGGTAGTCCAACTTTTGTAATATCTCGGCAAACAAACCACTTTTTTAAATTCTTCTTACAGATTCGGATTCCTGAAGACCTTTTAATTACTGAGAGGTCTCAGAATATTATTTTATATTTCAAAAATGGGTACTTTTATTCAAAAATATCAAAAATTGTGGGAAAAACCATGGCCAATTGTCCTGTCCTACGTTCTCGTCTAATTTCCCTTGGATCCAAATTTTCGGCATATGAATCCGGTCTCTACATAAGCGGTGGTCCAAAAGTTCGTGGACAAACTTCAAAAAAATGTGTTTGAGGCATTGTGTTTTGGTCTATGTTCTGCTGGTGTCTTCTGGCCATGTTATGTACCAAAATGTAGCCTAGATTATAAGCTACATTTTGGTATACAACATGCCCAGAAGACACTAGCAGAACATAGGCCAAAAACACAATGCCTCAAACACATTTTTTTGAAGTTTGCCCACGAACTTCTGGACCACCAGGTATTAGGGCTTTTTTATGTGGTAAAGCCCAGTTGAAAAAGATATGTTCAAGATCTTTTCTTTTTTGAGTGGGCCCTCCTTAGAAAGTGACTCCTTAATCGTCCGTTCCCCTCCCTATAAAGCCCTTCATCCTTTTAAAAATGGTTAAAAAATGCTTCTTATGGTTTTTTCTTATGGTCAATGTACCTGGAAAACCCAAGTACTTTTTTTTTTGGGGGGGGGGGTAATACAGTAGTACCGAGTATTTTTAAAATTTTTCAGATAGGTGGAAATCCTCGCTCTCGTTTAACTATCCAAGCAGTGGAAAGCCAAATTTGCAGGATGAAGAAGGAGAATGCCGGTATCTCAGCTTCAGAAATTCGTGGAGCCCTGATTGAGCAAGGTATTTGTGGCAAGAACAATGCGCCCACCGTGTCCTCCATCAACAGACACTTGCGTTCAAGGGGCTTGAAGAGGTGTAGAGAAGAGGTCTCTCGTGATGGCAGTCAAGACTGCAGTCCTTCTGACGATAACGGTTCTTGCACACCCTTCAGCAAGTATAGATGTCTGCGAGAACCTTCTCTAGGCAGGGAAGGACAGGAGTTTGGTGGGAGCAAATCCCTCAACCACAGCATCAGCAACATTCTCGGCATCAATTCTGGTGGGTGGTTCTAGTTTATCAACTTTATACGCAGTTTTTTGCAAATTTAGTCACTTTGCAGTGTCTCAACAGAATTCCTATCTGCTTGTTTGCCTGAGATATGGTAGTGTGCAGAGCAACAATTTACTTTTATCTGCTCACACATATATGCCCAAATTAGGGAGAGGAGTTTTATTGGCGGAATTCCACAGCCCTAATAACAGTAATAACAACACTGGGTGGGATGAATGTCTAATCCGATTAGTCACTCATCCAAGTCGAGAGTGGTTAGGCTGTAGCAGCCTGACTAATTAATAGACTTTAGTCATTGACACCTCAGCACCTCACCACCAAGGAATTAAATATGAGATAATATAGACAAAGGGGTGTTTTTTACAAGTAGGTAGGTGGCTGTAGAGCAATAAAATAGTTGAAAAAGACCATAAATTAGATGCCCAGAACCTGGCTTTGCCATTATCAGATCACCTCCAAGAGGCAGCAGCCAACTTTATAGTCTTCTCTCCTCTGATTGATTGGTAGCAACACTTTTGCGTGAATCTCTTCTCTGCATTCTGAGTGCAAGTAGTAATATAAATGCAAATTAATCACCCCCAATTTTGCCCACAAAATACGATTAGTGTGAGGGAAAAAGATTTTACGGCAGTGATAAACAAGAAATCTTTAAATGATCAATTACTCTTTTTCTTGACAAACTTATTTCAACCAAATCGTAGCGAGAATTATTATTTTCTCCACTTTTCAATTTCCAGTGCCATATTGACCTCTTTTTCCTGCATGTTTAGCGCCCCACTACTTTTTGCGTAGGGGATAATCTGCTTCTGTAAATTGGTCAATGCTAATTCCTCAAAAAGTGGGAACCGCCGACATCCAAAAAAGTGACATGTCCTCTTGCGGAAAAAACTTTAACCTCTTCTTTGAATTACAAAAAAGAGAGAGGAAGATTGGTGCTAGTGCTAGCACTAATCAAACAAGGAGAACATCTACTGGATTCAATTGCACAATTTCTCATCCTTTTGTGTGTATGTGTGTGCATTACAGCAACTTTAATTCACTCTATCCTGTCTACTGCACTAGTAGCATATGGCAAAGGTGGGAAAAGAACAAACAAGTTTACACTTGACTGTATCAAGAGAATGACATCTGTTCCCACTTACAGTCCACAATCATTTGCTACATCCACGCAGTCTGTTTAAAATTGCTGATAGCCTGTAGAAGGTACAGTAAGCTAGGTGTGAGCAAACATGCAATCAAGATAATGGTTTGGCGAACACATAAAAGTGGAGTTTGTACAAAATGCGGTAAACCCTGTGTGTTGGCATGCATTTGTGCACAAGGGCAACTATAAATTAGAGGCTGTTAATATACACAACTTCGGCACTTTTTTTCTCTTTGGCGGCGAGGAGGTGTAATATCTCAATCAGAAAGCATTATCATCAACACCTATCATGAACACCTCTGTGATGGAGCAGCAGCCAACTAAGTCAACCTACTAATCATAAATGGATGAAACATGCAAGGACACCAACCAACGCTTGTATCACAACTCAAATCTCTTTGGTTGTCTCTGAAAACACCGCTTTTTTTGGATTTCATAATAGAGATTGTGCATCTCAATTTCTCATAA
>BBSZ01009707.1:0-43897 GCA_000981365.1 Subanguina moxae
CCAACCTATAGCCATCACAAGGAAAGGACTGACGGCTGAAATTTATTGTCATTTTTTAATAACTAGAGAAGGAGGAAACGTCTATAATTATGATATGCAGGGAACTAAGGGCCTAGCGTGGAGAATTTTGCATATTGTAAAACCTTATATAAGAAAGTATAAAAATTTGAACACGCTATCGCGCATTGGACTGTGTATAGGTTGCTCCGCAGCTCCTAAATTGAAAACAACATAGCTTTTGTTACCCAGGTTTAGAAAATATTGGTGGAAAACAGCCGAGGCCCAGCCTCAACTCGGCCCAGCTAAACTTTAAAGCAGCCAAAACTCAGCCCAGCTTTTTTCAGCGTGGAAAACTTCATCAAAAACACCCTCAAATAGATAAAATAACATGCTTGCTCACCCAAAATTGTTCCAAACCTAAAGCCGAACCAGAAAAGAAAGCCCAAAGCAGTGGAAGTGGCTAGTAGTGGACATAGGCAAGCAGACAGAGCCATCACCACTTTGTAGATGGACCACTGAATTTACACTGTTATGGTATCTAAGTTTTAGTTTTCGGCTCTATAGGCGTTTACACACCGTTTTAATGGCGCTTGCGCCTACTGAGAAAGAGACTGAGCTATTTTTGGAATTCTGCATAGCTTTTTTAGTTTCGGTCTCGTCTGCAGCTGTTTGAGCCTCTTTGTCGACGTGATCAAGAAGATCATCTCCTCCTTTTATAGAGTTTTTATTAGACAAAGCGTCTCATAGGTATTTTTGGTGGTAAAAGGTGCGTGAAGTAAAGATTTTAAATGCCCGCTACATTTTTAAAAAGGCCTTTTAGGTCTAAAACATGAGCTGGGAGGACGGAGACATTTCTGGTTAATAGACTTGAGAACACGTATAGAGCCCCCTGTTTTATCACATCAGTTACCTGTTGGAAGTAAAATGCACTCAGCCATACTGTAGAAATGGAGAAACACGACATTATGGCGAAGCCCACCGATAGATAAGGGAATAGTGTCATTCCAGTGCGAACTGTATCCATACAGTAAAGGAAGAAGCAATAAAGTTAAGAAACCAACCTATTTCATCTATAACATTTGTAAATAAGAAAAAGTCAATGACTTGGTGGAATGGGTGGTTACCTGCAACTACAGTCAGTGTTAAAAAGAGCGGACGCACATGTTTTCCTTTGTAGCTGCTTGAAAGAGGTTAAGTAAGATGGATTTTAATAATCGTCTAATTACTTGTGCAAATATCGAGCGATTCCTCTAAAATCGATAAGACTTAGACTCTACTGGATTATAACCACCATCCGCTTGAGGCTTGACTACACAATACATACCTTTCCCACTGCATCACCTCAAATTTCCGAATATTAGCAGTGTTTGAGAAGTAAATCTTCTTAAATCCACCTCCTCCTTAGTCACATTCACAGGTCTTTCTGCACGGAATTGCAAAATGATCAGTTGCAAAAATTTGATGTTGGTCGTGGAATGAGCATCTCTTTGCTCTTGTTCACTTTCAAATGTTTTCAAACCGAAAAAATGAGGACTCATGTCAAGCGTTCGGCCGAGAATACTAATGAATGGGAAGGTTAAATTGATTCTGTAGTTGTCCACATCCAAATCCTGCTCAGCTATAGCTGAATGATTCTCTACACCAAGTCTCTTCTCAACCATTATTCCTTTCTGAAAACAACTTGGCTAAAGTACATTTCCCGATTTCAAAAGTGGTTTTCTACACTCTTGAATACCAATCGAAAATTTCCATTTTTTGCCTCGGTTCCCTAATCTAGACCAGGTTGTAGGGTCTTTTCAGACCCCAAGTCAGACTCTTTTGTTCACAACTCAGGCTTAAGCGCAGGAGTAGGCCAGTGCACAGTGGCCTTGGTGCGGTGAGTGCTTGGGTATGGATATGCCTATATCAGTTACTTTTTGACCAACAAATTGACTGTCTACCTTGTAGACCAAGATAGACTAAGTCTGAAGGCAACTTATTTAGCCTAATAGTGCCTAAATGATAAAATTTGTACATAAATTTACTTATCGGCGCCTTTCGCACAAAAATGTTGTGTATACTCGTAGTTTTTACCATTGAGACACATGGCTTTTGGAAGTTTTAGATGCAGATGTTAACGTAAATTTACCCTAAAAGCTTTGATAGGCTCATTAATTTGACAAAAGTCGGTGCAAAATTGGTAGAAATTTTGGCCAGCCAGAGGATAATTGCTAGCCAGTTCATCCAACAGCCATACCGACTCGTTCAAATGAGCCTCTCTGAGCATGGAGCCGCCATCTCTAGCTGTCAGAAAGACGACCAAGGAAACTGGCTCATTGTATTGTTGGTTGTTACTAGACGTTTGCCTTCCGTAGAACTCTTCATACAATTCTGCTTCCAAGACCTAGAATATACAAGGGTTGGGGTTGGCAGGCTTGGTTACCACCTACTGATCTAGCTCCCTTGGGAGTGTAGCCTGTTTTGATGTCATCTTCTTGTTGGGTAAAAGGGATTTTGAGTGAGCATATGGTTGTGAACACCAAAATCACCTAAACACGTCTTATATATGCCCTATTTCCACAGAATTGCTTGGAGAGTATCCAATGGAGACACGATTTCCGAATCCAAAGAAAGAATGCAGGGGCAATAATACTCAGCATCTGTGCGCAATGTGGCGCGTCTTTTAGGGTGCCCCAGTATCGCGTATTGACTGTAATAACTTGTGTTTATTTAGCTTTTGGCCTTTTGTTGTGTTTCACATAATAACTATTTTTTTCGATGGATTTTTTTAAAAGAAGTAGCGTTTCTTTCTAAACAGATAAAAATGCACAAAGAGGGGAGAAGAAAAAAGGCAGGCTCAGTAATTGAGGTCACCACAAAACAATACCGGGTAATCAATCCACTTTACTGTTTTTGATTACATGTTATACAAAATAAAAACCATAAAATGGAGTAGATGAAAAGTGGAATAAAAATAAAAAAAAACAAAATGGAATAGAACAAAATAAAAACAAATAAAAAAATATGATACAAAATCAACCCTCGATCTAACGACCCCCCTAAAAAGTTGGATTCACAGCTGGTTCTGACCATTTTTACCTCAACTTTTGACATCTTTTGCCAATTTGGATATTGATGTTTCTAGGGCAAAAAATCATAAGGATTCTGAATTTGCCGGTCGTTTTTAGACAACTCAACAATTTCGCCTCCAAATTTTGGCTTAGCGACATTAACTTTCAAAAAATGGGTGTCGTTGAATCAAGGTTTGGCTTCATTGACGGCAACAATGCTAGCTTTTTGAAAAACGACCGGCAAATTCAGAATCCTTGTGATTTTTTGCCTTGGAGACACCAATATCAAAACTGACAAAAAATGGTCGGACCCAGCTCTGGATCGGACTTTTTAAGGGGGGTTGTTAAATGGAGGATTTACTGTATATGATTATGAACAGCTAAATCAAGATGTTTTTGGCATTGTGCTTTTTTAATTATTTTATTTATCAAATTTTATAACAAAAACGCTCATTTTGTAGGTGAGACTCTGCGTTACAAATGTTGTAATCTTCTTCCAAAAACACGATACCAAAAGTACCATGATTTGGAAAGAGATCCCACAAACTTTTAACATTATCTAATAGAGCAACCCACTAGTATAATAGGCAGTGGATGGTCAGCAACAAACAGACCAATATTGTGGAAGATGAAGTCGAGAAAAGAGGAGAAGCAAGTTCGGTGCTGCTGCTGCTCATCTCTTTTTCTACTAGTAGTAGCGCAACTGCTACTTTCTGAACTTTGGCTAGCTGTACTTCTGCAGCTTGGCAGCAGTTTTGCCGAGTTTGCAGATGTCGAAATGGCCAATTTTAAGGGATAAGAAGATGTTGTGTCATTGCTAGCTAGAAAACCAGTAGCAGGTGGGATGGCGACAGGAGAATAGAGATGCTGCACATCATCTTCATGGCCAACCACAACGTTTGAGGTGGTGCAGTTAGGCTTTTCCATCGCTTTTGTCCAGCCTTTGACCAACAAAGAAATATTGTCTATTGCGCCCAGAGTAAAGTAAATAATTATAATAAGGGTGTCTACCGCTATTCTCCTCTAATTGGTTTCTTTCAACTATTTTTGCATTGGCGAGACCACAATCACTGATCCCACCCCTTTTCTTAGTTTGGACGAGAGGTGAGCATTGGTAGCAGTAGTATATGTGGCGGTTTATCTGCGCAATTTTTCAACTCTATCTTTTCATTTTTCTAGATGGCCTTTGATGGTGGATCGCATTTGAATTTGCTCTGCAATCAATGCCTAAAGACATTTCGTTCAACACCACAAGAGTACAACAAGGGCAAACCGGTTAGAGGGGATTCCCGCAATTTTTTTATTATAATTTTGAGAAAAAGGATGGAGAAGGAGAAATATATTTTAATTTTACAATTGAATTCCATATGGTCCATAAATCTACATGGCGTGCAAGGAAATGATTGTCTAAATACAATGGCGAATAATTACTTACGGACACTAGTATGACATTTGACATCGGAAAATTAAAAATATTCAATTCTGTTTGAGAAAGCCTTTTCTAAATGCTCTAAAGTCCCACTCTTATAAAAAAATTACTTCTCGTTTGTTTTTGTGCGGGGTGAGGCGGAAAAATCTCTTAGTAATTTATTTTTCCATTGTTGTATCAGTCATTCTTCAAGTTATGTTATCCAAACCAACAATCCAAACCAAGTGGACAAAAACATGCATTTTCGACATTTTCTCCTCTTCGCTTTCAATCGTAGCGCTAAAACTGCTGAAAAATTTGTTGGCAAAAGAGCTGCTCGAAAAAATTGTCAACAAAAAAGAAGACACCAAAAGCTGAAAATTGATTTTTCAAATGCACTATTTGAATAAACAAAGTCAATCAAATGATACCTTTTTTATTCTAGCTCATGCTTCTCCTCAGTAAATCGACGGAAATCGACTGACGACTGTTCAAAATTGGTGCCCACCAACCTTGCAAACCTGTTTATGCGTCAAAAATGGAATGGCACAAATGGCACAACAGCTACCAAGTCCACTAAACAAAGCTAATTGAAAATTATTTTTGCTTTTTTACATTTTTTAATGCTTTTAACAAAATTAAAAATGGTATTTGGTCAAAGAATTTCAATTACGCTTCTTTTACTCAACTTGCCTGTGGTCTTTGGCCAGCCTGATGATTATCACTATGGTATTCGAGTGTTTGTTTATGACCCACGAATAACACATGTGGAACTACGTGTTCTTAAAAAGGAAAACTTGTCAGCTTATCGAAGTAAGTTTTTATTTTGATAGCAATTAAGTAAGGGCCCACAGGTAAGGGTTTAGGGATAGGGGTCCAGGCGTAAGGGTCCAGGGGTATGAGTCTAGGGGTATGGGTCCAAGGGTATAGGACCAGGGGTAAGGGTATGCTTAGCTCAACTGGGTCTCATATTACCTTGGCTGGTTCCCAGCTAAGCTGGGTAAGTCCTAAGGGTAAAAAAATGAGAATTACGGTTGCGGAGCAGCCTAGATACAGTCGGACGCGCGATAGCGCGTTGAAATAAAAAGAAAGGTTT
Source organism: Subanguina moxae (assembly GCA_000981365.1). Classification (NCBI taxonomy): domain Eukaryota; kingdom Metazoa; phylum Nematoda; class Chromadorea; order Rhabditida; family Anguinidae; genus Subanguina; species Subanguina moxae. The sequence goes on from BBSZ01009707.1 coordinate 5,555, forward strand.
TTTACATTTATTTTTCTGCACTTTTCCTCTCTCTATCGGGCTCCCTAGTTAAGATATTATACAAAACATTATGTTTTATGCAAAAGTTTGAACTCTACGTGTAATCTAATTCTATAATTAATTGTAATTGCGCTTCAGGCCAAAAAGTCGTAGTACTTTCAAATAATGTAAAATTTGCTGGAATTATAATCAGCAAAGATTACGAAAATTTCTTTGAACTTGCAGCAAGGACTTCTGAGGTGAGCCTTGTAAATTTGCTTGCCGAGATATGGCTAAAGTAAGATGGTCCCTATTCCAAAATGTCGATATTCCAGTTTTTGTTTTTAACTTGATAAGCAAATTTTTAAATTTTTGCTTTCAGACTCACATTCCTGAACACATTTTGACTATTAGGGCTCAAAAGTTAATATTTTTTTGAAAATAGGTACTTTTGTTCGGAAAGTTTAAAAAAATGTCCTGCTTTTCAAACTGCCGTCTTGCAGACTAGAAGACCAGAGTGTTACTCACACTCGGCCAATTTAGCATTACTCACATAAATAATATTTTCTCAATTGGCCCACTTTAATCGGCCAATCGCAAAAAAGGGAATTGAGAACTAGTTGTCTCCTTGAACACAGCCTCTTTATTAGGATAGCGTCGGGGAATTTAATATAGCTGTGTAAGTGCAATTTTTAGGGTCTTCAAGCATGGAAAGGACCTATTTCAATTAACGATATGCTCGAACAAGTGTATTTTATTTACAAAGAAGGAATATTTTCACAATGTTTGCATGGTAACAAGCCTGAAAGCGTTGGTCTTATTGTTCTTCAATCAGCTAATCAAGAAATAAGAATGAATAGCTACTTTAACATTAATGTGCTTGTAGAAGTTAAGCAAGTAACGCACATAGGCTTAGCTTTTCCGGAAGACGACGGGAAAGAAGAAGTCTACACACGTAAGTACTTTTCCCAGTTAAAAAGGCATATCCAGGTCCGAAAAGGCAAAAAGAAGGACCAGAAATGTACCTTTTTTACTTACTAGTCATCTTTTTCAGCTGTACTGGTAACTAAAACATGTGCAAATGAGAGAACTGCCGATTTTGATATCATAAAGATGGATAATCTGAGTGCTTTTAGCAATGGTTTTTTGCTCATTGCATATGACGGCATCAATAAAGTAGGTGAACAGAGGTTAGCCGTGAACCACTAAACATAGGTGAAACATGGTATAGGCTGAGTTTTGTCTAACCTAGGCTGGCCTACCCTAAGCCTTAGTTGCATGCCTGCGCACTCCAAATACACTAGGCCACTTTTTTAGGTCAATATGGGCGTACCAGAATTCTTTTCTTACAACGCTCAGATGGTATCAACTCATTTTGTATACGACGGAACATTTTCATTGGTCACAAACATAGATTTTTATGGCAAATGGGTGACTGTTCACAATATGGAGGAGAAGGAGGAGAGTGAAATTATTAGCAACCAACAACAACATCATTATCAAAAGCCGGAAATTATTACTAACCAACAACGACAGCGGTACCAGAAGTTGGAAATGTTATCAGAGCAAGAAAAAAGCCCGAGTAAGAAAAAAATGAATAAACGAAAAGGTTGTTTGCCTAGCAGTGTTAATTGCTCTAAATATCTGTCTTCTTTTTGCAATTTGTGCACAAATTGCTTAGATTAATCTTTTATGTAAAAAAAACAAGGTATTGACTAAGTTCAAGTATCAATAAAGGTTTTAGTAACGCAAACCATGTTCAAGATCCTTCTTTATGTTCTGACTGAGCCCTCCATAAAAAGTGGCTCTAGTTTTTTTTCCCCTTCCGATCCCTATACAGTCTCTCTACACTGCAAAATTTAACTGAGCAGCCCCTTTTACAAAGTGGAGGATAGAGGAAGCCAGAAGATTGAGAAGCGGATGATATGGAAGAACTGCTCTCAAGTGATGACCAAATCGGTTCAAGCTGCTTTACTTAACTTTATATAAGGAGCAGAACAGATGAGCAAAAGAGCATGATCTGAGATGGGAAGCCATAGCCATAGGATGTATAAGTACCCACCAACCAAATCAAGTGGATGTCGTGGATAGTGGATAGTCCCTACCTCGACTTTGAGCCTCTTTACCATGGCGCAGACCAAACATATTGAGTTGCTGTTTCTTGCATGTGTTAACTCTCACGAGCTTTATCCATGTGTTTAGGTTCTGGTTGAACTACAAAGAATGCCGGTGGTTAGTTCAAAGAGTGCTGTTTTTCATGTTTTGATGATACATCTTCTCTTAATAAGGTCATTAAAAATTGAAAAATTGTTGGTCAATGGAGTATAATTTGTGGCCGGTCAGTCCTAATTGCATTGTCCATAACCTCATTATGTCCTCCATTTATGCATGAGTGTATTATGAGAGGCTTTTACTGCAATTTTCAGAGCCTCTCTTCCTACCCAAAGATGTCCAGCAATCAAGAAGGGCATTTTCAACAACTAGAGGCACATAAGTAAGGATGAGCGCATCCACACATCTGTTCTCTCAAGCTTTTAAATAACAGATAACATGGATATTCTTAGTGATATAATCAGGGTTCTATTTTTACCCCATGTGAAAGGCCCATTCTTCCTGGAGTGCAGTAACACTTTCGATGCTCGCTATCGGAGATGTTTAGCTTGACATGAAATTCGACAAAGACCTAAAATTTTGGCCCATAGGAACAGATCCAAGGTCAGCATATACCGACCTCGCCCTGTATTCAGGTTCTACTGTGTCCACTATAAAAAATCATGTGCCCCTATGTTGTTTCTAGATGTCTGCAAAAAGTGGTTGAAAATGGATGAAGATCTGCAGCTGCTGCAGGTCACAAGTCGAGAGGCCAAAAAGCTTTCAGGACTTAATATTTAAAGTAAATTTATTTGTCGTCTTCTTCTTTTCTATTGACCACTATTTGTTTACTTTTAAGCTGGTGGAGGAGAGGCTTGTGGAGGACAACTCTTCATCCACTTTTGTTTTGCAGTGAGAAAAGAGATTTATATGAGGGATGGCTCATTTCACATATTATTATAATCATCCCTTCCGCCGACACTTAATTCGGTTGTTTACAAATCGCTAGCTGGTTGGTTGAAAGAGAATGTAGAGTGGTCAAAGGGATAAGAGTTGGTTGTAGGACTCTACTATTATTAATAATAATACTTTTTTTGTTCCTCTTCAAAAGAGCTAGGATGGAAGAAAGGAGTGGAAACAAAGGATTTATTTGCTGCAGGTAATGATGGGATTAGTGACGCTGCTTTGCCTGTGAAGGCCGAAATTGGGAATGGTGAAAGCAATGGAAAATAGGCGTGGAACTGAACGCAGATATGGTTTTATACGTTCTGTTCAAGTTGTTGAACTATTTGTCCAATCGAGGCTTGTCTTTATACCTTTTATACATCTTTTGGTTCATAACAAGTAGGGTTGACCATAACCAAGTAGGGTTGAAAACAAGTAGGGTTGACCATAACCGGTTATAAGACAGTAGTACCACTTGTTTGTTATGCCCATGTTTGACCAAAGATTTCCTCAGTTGCCAATTTTCAACTAAAAAATATGTCTCCGCACCTCCAAATTACCTTTTATCTAATTCAAAATGAAAAGGAACCCTTCTCCAAAACTCTAGCTTTGTCATCTAACCCACTTTTCTCACTAATATTACATTGGCAGCTATTTCTCTCATGCTTCTGCTTGGCCATTACTTAATTTTGCACCCTGGCTTCCCCCCCCCCCCGTCTAAAAGACTCCTTTTGGCTGCCTACAAGAATATTTTTGACACATCTTTTGCAAGCAGAAAAAAGCCGTTTCCTTTCTTCAAAAAATACAAGCCATTAGCTAAGAGTGTGTGTTTGCCTCTTCAGCCATAAATCTTGTTGTTGGCTTGTGCCTCTCTTTTCACCCCTTCTTCTTTTTTCTTTTTCTCACTCCGCGCACTAGGCAAGTAGAGAAGAGGTTTGCATTTACCATTTAGGTGAGGTTAGAGAGAGAGAGAAGCAGGACTTATGATGTATCTCTCATTTAGCAGTTCACCCTCTTCTAAAGACCTCTTTTAGGCAGTAAATGAGGCAAAAGAGGAGTAGGCTCTTTTTCTCTCCCCTTTCTGCCTGGATTTTGCTGTTCTGCTTCGCCTATTGTCACTTCCTTTCGCTTAGCCACCCTCAAAGTGTCCTGTTTAAAGAGGAGCATATCCATTTCTCACTCTTGTCCTTTCCTCTTTTGGGGTGGACACCACAAAATTAATGCTGGTTTGATCTAATATTTTATTTATTTTAGCATTATTATTTGGTTTTCTGCTGACTTCATTTCTCAATTGGGTCGCCGCCAAAAGTGGCTAAGCTCATTTTCTTCTTCTAGTATACCGGGTCCAAGGGGTTTAGAAGATTTACTGGGTCCTGAAGATCAAAAAGATTTAACGCGTCTAAGCGGTCCAGAATGTTTACCGGGTGAAGGGGTCCACGGGATTTAGGGGGTCTACCGGGTCTGCACTCAGACCAAACGCGAAGCGTTTCTTAGCCACCTATTTTTGCTACATTCACATCAGGCCCTTAGTTGAATTTGGAAATTTGTCATATATATTTTTGTTTTCTATTTTACATTAGTTAAAAAAATGTTTAAATTTAGATGTAGCTTCACCAACCACTTATTTATTCGTCTTCGTCATATGAACACACGAGCATGTTCCACAACAATTTTTCTATCCGACGAAAAACACTGAGAATATTTTCTTTTCTTGTTGCTATATATCATTTCTGTGGTATGTCCTTTTCTAAAAAATGGGGGAAAAAACGTTGTGCTGTACAAATGTTATCTATGTATATGTTATATGTCATAAGAACTAAAAATATGCATTGCAGCCTGCCAAGACTGTTTCGACCAGCAATATACCAACCACATAGCCGACCTAAGGACACTTCATGTTATCCAAAGGATAGCCGTAATCGCCCCTCTAGGTGCCTTCTATGTGCAGACAGCTGAGGACGAAGCCGCCCTATACAACACCCACCAAGACCAGCCGTTGGTGAGACGAGAAAGTGGTGAAATTTTGGTGACTTTTCTTTTGCTTCTGTCCAACAACTGGAATGTGCAAATGCCTATCTTAGGTTATTTACTCCTCCATCTCCTCAGCCAATTTGGAGTGGCAAAATGTGAACTTGTTGACCTCAGCTGTAAAAATAGTCTCTGTGTTTGAGACCGATGCTCAAGATATATCGCCTGTGATTGTTATTACTGCCTGTCCCTATAGTAAGTGACTGACTTGAGTGAAAAAGTTGTTGAAAAGCTATAAGAAGAATCTAAGAGGTATACCGTATTCTTGTAGTCGGCCCTCTTCTACAATGGGTACCGATTTTATATCTTAGTCCCCCTGTTGTTTTAGACTCTTCTAAGCATTTCTAATACGCTAAAAATGATATAGGGGGGCTTTAGGTGGGACTTTAGGGGGGGTTTGGGGGCGGATTCTGGTCAGTTATAATTTTAACGGCTATACGCTCTCAACGAAGTTGGTATTAATTAGAAATCCAACCAAAACAAATATATGGCTCTTGAGCCCTTGGCTCCGGCCCAACGGCCCCACCCCTTTGGTACTACGACCAGAGAGAACCAAAAACAATGCTATCAAAAACTATGATAGCGAAGCGGTGTGAAAATACAGAGGATATATAAGAATGAAACTAAAGTACCTAAATATACTCGGGCCCTGGAAACTTCTGTGCCCCGGAGCCTCTGTGCCCCGGAGCCTCTGCGCCCTGGAGCCTCAGGCCTTTGCGCCACGCGGAACACTAAAAGGCCGCGAAGCCCTAAAGTACGTCTGAACAGCAGGAGATGATAACACGTCATATAGAAAACAACAAGCAGACATATTTTCAGAATAAAAACAAACAGCAACAAAAAGCCTTAATTCAAATAATTTGCGTCATTTCAAAAATCCCGAAAATAAATCGGATTCCTTACGGATTTCTATGTTTGGCCAGACGGATTCCGGACCGGATATTTGAGAAAAAACCGCATTCCGGTCAGGTCTCCAGCACTACTATTTTCCGCCTCTCTTCGTCACAGAAAATCGGTTTTTGGAAAGTCGAAAATCTCCATATTTTGCCTTGTAAAAATTATCCGGCTTATACTACTGGTAGCAGCATAGAATCCTAAAGGTCAAAAATTCTGGCTCTCTTTTGCATTGGCCTTTGGTAATCTTCTCAGCTGAAAATGTGAATATAAGAGAAGATTACCAAAGGCCAGTTCAAGAAGAGCAGAGACAGAGAAGAGAGCCAGAATTTTTACCCAAAGGCTGCGAATCGAATAAATTCTTGAAAGGAGACTTGGAGAGGGCATAATTGTTTTGCAGGATTTGAGCCGATCTACCTGGACGCGCAACCCTTTGTTGTGGACACACACCAAGCCCATCTAGTTAGTATGTATGAGAATGAGCTGGTGATCAACTTTAGAACCTTCCAAAATGGAATTTTCTTTTTCTCCATGGCCGACCAAGGAGACATGTTGGTGGCCCAGCTGTCCAGTATATACTTTCATTGTACACTAAACCAAAAATGATTGTTTCAATATTGAAGATGGTCGAGCAGAAACCTTGTTCGACTTTGGCTCTTTGTCCAGAAGCTCAATTTCGGGAGGCAAGGCTTTGAACGATGGCGAATGGCATGAGTTGAGGTGGACACACCAGTTCGACTCTGTCCAATTGTTTGTGGACGGAGTGCTCGTCAATTCAACCACTCCTTCAGGGTTGTATAGAAAATTGGACTTTAATTATCAGGTGAATTAAAATCAAACCCTACTGGACATTTTTGTATATATGAAATAGGAATAACTAAGTTAAAAATGCAGCATGCGAGGACTGGCGAATAGGCCTGTGCTGGTCTTATTTTCGGTACACAGGCCTGCTTGCGAGACCTTATACAACCCAACCATAATTAAAAACTTTGCAGCTAGAGATTGGCGGTCGACCTGAAGACCAGTACAGTTCCGAGATCCAAACCACCTATCATGGCTGTTTGTCTAGAATACTTTTGAACAACGTCAACCTACTAGCTTATGCTCCCATGGAGAGCCATCAAGAATGCCATGTAAGTTGAAAACGTGAGAAAAAGATAATAAATTGTGACTTAGATGCCTCGACCTCAGACACTGACCATCAAGAGTGGCAGTGTGCAGTTGGCCTACTCCTTCCTGCCTTTCACTCTCGAGTTTCGGTTGCTCTCAAAAACTGCTTCTTTGTTGAGCATTTTGAATGGTTTGAATCAAACCCTACTGGACATTTTTGTGGATGACAACATGTCTTTGGTGTTGGAAGCTGAGGCTAAACAAGTCAGACAAACGTCAATGCCAGGTTGGCTTTTTTGGGCAAAAAATGGTACTATTGTATTATAAGTCATTCTCAACTTTTGCCAAAAGAAATAGTGGATCACCTAATCACCTTTTAAGCACGTATAGACGCCGATTTCGAGCCATAGCCTTTAATAAAGAATAAGCTCTAAATTTAGTGATAAGTGTGGCCGATGGAGCCTGGCATTCCTTCTCCATCAAACTGAGAGGCGGCAGATTGGATGTGGATGTGGACGGAGTCACGGCGCTCTGGCTGGAAGGCTCTTTAGTCAGAAAAATTGGGCTAAAGATGACCTCATTTCGACTCTCCGCCGTCGGCTGTTACCGTTCCACCACGGTGGACTTAAAATCTGCTGTGGTAGTTAGCGGAGAAGTGCTCAAAGACAAGTGCTCTTATGTAGAAAGGTTAGTTGGCTTTTTTTAGAAGAAATGGAATCAAAATTACAGGTGCCTTCCCAACCCATGTGAAAATGGCGGCCAGTGCATCCAATCTGAGTTGGACTCCTTCAGGTGTAGTTGCCAAAAACACTATTCTGGCACCTTTTGCCATACCTGTAAGTGGTTTTTATTATTTTCCAAAAGATGTAGGGTTAACAATAAGCAACTTGTTGGAACTTTTAGCCCTCCTACCCCGATCTTGTGAAGACTATCGCCTTCGTCGAAGACCTCGAACCAGAAGTTCTCCCTTTTCGGCACACTATGAAGGCGAGAATGTGACCATAGATCTGGATGGAGGAGGATCTCTACACCCATTTGAAGTGGTCTGTCTAGCAGCTACAGAAACAACAAGTGCCAGCCTATCCAGCCTAGCCAGTTCTCCAGAAGAAGAAGACCTTGAAAGAGATGAAATAGGTCTAGAAGTGACTCTTCTGCTCCATGACTTGCCGATAGAAGGCATCCAAGTGGCCGGATTGACTGAGCCTGGAGCTGTCAAAAAAGTTCTCGAATATTCCTATGATCCAAGCATAGCCCGAGGGGTGCATGGAGTAGAGCTAGACAGATTTGTAGAAGGTTTTGAGACGTGTCGCCAATACATGAGGTTTGAGTGCAAAGGTGGCACCAAACTGATGACTTATGGCAGTGAGCGACGTCCATCTACTTGGTATGCCACCAGGAATGAGCAGCACGGCCTGCAGTGGGCAGATGCTCCACCTTACTCCAGAATGTGCTCCTGTGGAGTGAATGCCACCTGTGAAAACAACAGGTGTGCATTTTGATGAGGATTCAAGTGTGTGGCACTCTAAAAGTCATCCAAATAAAATTCTGACAGGCTGGGGTATTAAGGTACCTTGCGGACCTATGTCTCCCAAGCCAAAAGTACATTTATTAAGGTTAACACACACTTTTCGAGAAAAAAAAAGAATTGTCTTGGCTACACTTCGGTAAAAGCCATAATTTAATGTCGATTACTACAGAATGTGCAACTGCGACTCTGGCCGGGATGGAGTGGACGATGGTTGGAATACATACACGCAGCTATTGCCTGTTATAAGCCTGTTTGTGGGTGGGACTGGCTTACAATCCTTCGCCAACATCTCCATAGGACCGTTGAGATGCTCTAAAAGACGTGAGTGGGAGGAAATGTGTGCCAGAGACCCATGAGATTTCAAAGACTTTTTCCAGGCGTTTTTGAGTCGGTCACCTTCATTGACCGCAACCAACACTTGGTTGGTTCACAAAGCTTCAGTGGCTCACTATTCGACATGTATGTGCAAGTCAGGTTCACCCACCCCCAAATGACTCTTTTCACTTGGGAATCAGTTAATGGAGAAAGATGGTTTCAGTTGCTAGTTAGAGGTAATTACAAATTACCTTGGTCATCTAAAGCAAAAACCTTCAAAAGGATCAATAGTTACAAAGGGGCTCAGAGGTATTTTCATCAAATCAAATTGCAGAAGGCAAAATAATTGGTCAGCTTGTAAATGCGGGTAGAAGTAACGAGCTAGTCAGCGAGCTAGCCATAAATGACAACCGCTGGCACACCATTTACTGGGAAATAGACAAATACTCCATGAAATTGGTTGTGGACAAGCGAGAAAAGGCTATATCCTCATTTTTTCTGCTGCCTTCCACCTTCACTTACATGATCGGTAGGCAACTTTTATTTTGGTGGATTATATTTGCAGTTATTTTACTTTTAAGGCTCCAGAACGGGTAGGGGTAACACCGGTTTTGCCGGCCAAATCCGCAATTTGTATTTGTGTGGAGAGGAGGTAGCTCTAAGCCAAGCGGTCAGCAAACTCAACCCCATGGGGGTGCGCATTGGACAAACCGGCTATTGCAGCACGAGCAGAAAGTGTGTGAATGAAGGGGAGTGCGTCGAGATGTACGACTCTTTCAAGTGCAACTGCACTGAAACACCTTTTGGGGGAGATAGATGTGAACAGGGTAAATTGCTTGAGTGATTGCGCCTTTTATATTTTAGTTTTTGTTCTAACATTTTATTATGTAGCCCTAGATGTCCTCTTTTCAATGAGCTATCCACTGACTGATATCCACCTACTTAACAACCCGGGCGTCTTTAGCTTTCCTGCTTCTGTTGTTTTTTTTTTCAGTTGTTTCAAACTTAAACTAAGCCTAAAGCTTAGATCGTAGGAATACCGGCAAATACTCGTACACACAGTATGAGCATACGCTAGGTCTATTCCTAAGATTAAGGCTTAGTTTGGGTTAAAAACAATTGAAGGGAGGGGCAGCAAAGAAAAAAACCCGAGGTTGTTGAATAGAGACATAAGGTCTTTGAATAAAGCACGAGGTGTTTCTCTTCTTTGAGACCTTCATCTCAAAAAAGTTTCTAACAAAGACGAGTCAGTTGATACCTTATTGAAAAGAAGAGATCCAGAGCTACACGCTGGAAAAATAATAAACAAAAATTGGAAAGACTTGGAAGACATAGCCCTTATGCTTAATTAAAAATAATTTAGAAGTAGGCATGTGGGTGCCACTAGGCACTCAAATATCCATTCCTTGGCAACACCCCTCGCAGATGACCTCCACCTGCTATAGAATGAACATCTACACAGAGTCGAGCAATGTTTCTCTGATCAGGTCAAAAGCCTTGTTTGCTGAGTCCTCATACAACATGTCCATAGATGCTAATGGTGGGCTGATCACTACTAATCTACTCTTACCTTCCAACATCTGTATTTAGGACATTTGAATGTGGGAATGTACGACGGGTTCTTCTTCAACCACAATGTCACTTTCGACAAATTCCCTTTGAGTGACAACAAAATGAAGGACATCAAGTTTTGTGCATCAAAAACCGACTTCAAGCTGACGGTTAGTCGTTTGAATTTATACCAAAGGGTTGTTTCTTGAGTTGTGACCAAGCCCAAAGGCTTTTATAGTGAAAGTCCCGTTATGCAGAGTGTATTACAGGTCAACGAAGAAATAGGTGTGCTATTGGAAGGCAACTTCTCCTTTTTCATTAACCTTAATGTGTGGAATTTTGTGGACAAAAGTAAACACCTAGATTTTCAAGAAAAATATTTATCCAAAAAGTGCTCACATTTCAGACTTTAGTGGCTGTGTCTCACGGCTCAAAATTGGGAGTGGTTATCCTCTCAAAAATCCAACTGGTTCAAGACTCTCGTACTCGGGAGACATCAAGTTTGGCAGTTGTCCATTCGATCCAATGTTTGTTGGCTTATTTAAACAGTAAATAGAAATTACCAAAGAATTTTTAGAGAATACCACAGGATATTGGAGCAGCAAAGTGCTTCCGACCATGAAGAGTCCATAAACTCAGACATCCAAATATCCGCCATAGTCAAGAGTCAGCAACGTCTTCTTCTCATTACTCGTAAGTTTTTCGGGTTTGTAGGGAGCCGAGCCTGTATATATCCCATTGTTTAGCGGCCGTTGGCCTGCTTGCCGCACTACTGCTGAGCCTAGCCCTGTGTTTATTTGTGTGGTATGTCAGAGGAAGACCAGATGGAGTATACAAAACCAACGAAAATGCTATAGCCTACTGCAGTCCCAGCAAATCGGTGGAGCTTTTGGTACAAAAGCCTGAATCGGCACCTATTTTCACAAAGGAATATTTTTGTTAATGGCCTAAACATATGGGTACTTGTGGAATCAGTACCTCTCGCTACACCCTTCATATAGAGAAGCATTTTGAAAGTGTTTTAGACCCTTCCTAAGCATTTATAGGCACCGATCCAACAGGTATACGGCCAGTTTGAGATAGTTTTTTAAGCTATTTTTGAAATCTTCTTATAAATTTTTATTCTGAGGCACCTCAGTATGCAAAAAGACCTCAGGAATTCAAATCTGAAACCAAAATTCAAAAAAGTGGCCTGATTGTTGAGATATGTTATCTGTATGTAAAATACCTCATTGGCTATACCTTCATTCCATAATAAGAACCGCAATAGTTTGGGTGTGTTATAGATGTTTATTGAGTTAATAAAATATTTATGACTACTATGTGTAACAGATATTTTTGGATTTTTAATAGCATTAATTTTGGTTCCCTCTGGTCCCAATACCAGCGGCGTTACTTTGTCATGTACCGCTTCAAAAGCCCGAATCAGCAGCATCTATTTGTACAAAGGAATACTTTTGCGAGTTGTTTAAACACGTGCATTTTATTGCAGCGGGAATATGAATTGGATTAGATCATTCTCAACTAGAAATATTGTATTTGGTTGCATTATATAAGATTATTATACCACATGTAAGTATCAAGCTGGGACCAGCTCCCGATTTTATGGTTAACATTCTTTTCAAAAAAATCGGTGGGGGGTTTTGAAAAATCATAGACTCCCTAGGTCATCATATCCAGTGTTTGTTAAAAATGGCTATGAAAGTGATATCTCAATTGAATGAAAGTTGTGCCCGTTTACCATGCCACTTTTGCTTGCTCACTTTGTTTGTGTTATGATGTGCTGGTGAATAAAACCCTTTGAATGAAAGAGATGATGCACATTTCTCTTGGCATGGAGCGCCAAGGTCAAAAAATTAGAGACCCCTCTCTAATTATAGATCCCTATCGAGGCGATTGAAAAATTATAGACCGGGGTCTATAATTAGAGATAATATATTTGACGGTATTCTATCTAATTACTTGCCATCCCCTAATAATTTCCACAGGCCCAATTTTAAGTCTCCCTAACAAGTTTTTCTAAACACTTATTTCGATAAGGGCTTTCGAAAAAGAAAATCTAACATGTTTAGAATGAGGTTTAATTTTCTATATCCAATAGCTGGATTGTCTAGCACAGCCGGAGCAGCTGCCATTTTCAACTTGTCCAACACAAACACATCACAAAAAAGTAACGAAATATTTCAAAACCCTGACAAACACTGCTCTAGGACCAAAAAGCTCTCTATTACAAATCACTACAATTTGGAGCGTCTAAAATGGGCTGAAGCAGCAGTGCAAAGGTTTATGGTATATTTTACAAATAAAAAGAGAACAAATAATAAAAAGCCGGTTTTGAGACCGTAAACGCCATTCCAGGTTTATCTATCGGTGTAACAGTGGACCAACAAACAGTCTGGCAAAGGGGCTTTGGTCTGGCAGATGTGGAAACGGGTGCTCCCTGCCATGGCCATACCGTTATGAGGATTGCTTCAATTAGCAAAGCAATCACCTCTGCAATAGCTGCACGACTGATAGAGACTGGTCAATTGGATTTGGACAAGTCTATCTATGTTGGTTCAATGTTGAATAAGATTTTAATGATGCACACTACAATGTGGATTTATTTTGCTCAAACTTTGCAGGAATATTTGCCTGACTATCCCAAGAAAAAAGTGGACAGTGTGGAAGTGGACATCACCACCCGTCAGTTGCTCTCCCACATGAGTGGAGTAAGACATTATCATAAACAAGTAAGTATCTTTTGTGGATATTGTATATTATCAATTCGATAACCCTAGCTGACTTTAAAGTCAAACCTCGATTTAACGGCTCCCTAAGGCTGTTCCCAAGGGGGGGGGCTTTAAAATCGAGGTTTGACTGTATAAGAATTGCTTATTAAATTAAATGGTTATATTTTTACAAATTTTGGCATTTTCCAGGCGAGTCCAGACCCAACAAGTAAGAGCCAAGACAATGTGATCAGTCTAATGAGCCAACAACTGGACTCTCACCACCAAGAGTTCTACTCCAACAAAGCCTACAAAACAGTAGCCGAAGCTTTGGACATATTCAAAGACGATGACTTGCTGAGCAAACCTGGGGACAAGTTTAACTACACTACTCATGGCTTCACTCTTCTAAGTGCTGTGCTAGAGAAGTGTGCCAACAAGAAGTTTGAGCTTCTTCTGATGGAAATGCTGCATGAGTTGGGCATGAAAAACACTTCCGTTGATACCAAACAAAATATTGTCGGCAACCGGGCAAAGTTGGTTTTTGTTTCATCCTTTTTTGTAGGAAGATGAGCAGGAGGGGGGGGGCGGTCTACAAGCACTGAATTTCAACGTCTCAATTTAGATACTATCTTCGCAACAAAAACCACCGCCTAGAAAATGTGCCAGAAGTAGACAACTCAAACAAATGGGCTGGTGGAGGCCTTATTTCTAATGTCCAAGACTTACTAACCTTCGCAAATGCTTTGCTCTACAGGTAGTATCAGCTAATTACGAATTTTTGACTCTACTGACGTATGACCCCCGTATAACATCTTGCGCACATCCACTAAGGGATGGTAGTTGTGCCTCAGTAGAGCCCCAAGTTTTTATAGCCATCAGTCTACTCCTTACTCCAGTCCTCCGTCTTTTCTGCACAGAGAAACTATGAAAAAGTTGTGGAAGAGTGAGACCAAGATGACCAACAGTAATCCAGCTGTTCTGGATATCTACTACTACGGATTGGGATGGGTGAAAGTACATGAATTGAGATGTTTTGGAGGGGTCTCTCCAACAAAAATATCTGGATATTGGTAGTTTTGTTCCCATAGCTGAACAAAATTGATAAGTTGCTTTCAAGGTTCCACACAGGCGCTGCAGTTGGTGCTAGCTCAGTTTTGTTGATCAAACCAACCAGCAAAATAGCTTCGAATGGCTTTCCAGAAGGAGTATGCGTGGCTATTTTGGTCAACCTGCAAGATGCCGGCAGTGGAATCACCAGTCTTGCTCTAAATATAGCCGAGATTTTTGAAAATTCCAAAGAAAATGTGATTGACTAGAGGACATTTTAATAAAAAGTACAGCATTTGGTCGGTCGCTTAGCTGTCCTAAGTCAGAGAGGCGACTGTAGAATGTGCAAAAGAAACATATCAATTTGCTTTGAGACCATTCAGCTGAAAATTGTGATGTAGCAAATTACAGGTCTTAAGAATTTTTTTTATAGTATTTTTATTCGAATAAATAAAATAAATAATCAAACAAGAGCTAAAACTAAGATTATTATAATCCACCGGGAGTGGATTGTAATCCAGTACAGCCAAGTCTTCTTAAATAATCCAGTAGAGTTGAAAGTCAGATGTAAAAAGAATCACAGGAAAGAGACATGCCGTATTTCCTTTAATGAATGGTAAAATTTGAGTGGAGATGGTTTTTGACATTTTGGCAACGTTTTTGACCCAAAGCTCAAAATCAGAACAAAAGAGAAGATTACCAAAGGCCAGAGCTAGAATACGACAGCAAAGACAGAAAAATGAGAAATTTTTAAACCATCTCTATCTGGCCATTCTCTAAAATAATACGGCGAGAAATGGAAGAGCAATAAATAAATGTTCTTTAATTCCGACAAAAAAAACCACAAAATAGGCTGTAGAATAAACCAAAATCAACAATAATAAATAGTAAACTGTTATGGGGAGGGTACAATACTCGCAACTGCTAAAAAAAGTAGTGGCAAAAAAGGTAGCGAAAAATTGTGCCAATTCAAATTATGCCATTTAAAATTGCGCCAAAATAAAATTGTGCTGCTTTTTTTTTGATTTGGTCCATTATGCAGTAGTAGTACTGGAAGTATGACTTTGTTGGAAGGCGTGACTAAGACGACGATTTAAGACTTCATAGATTGCGCCCACAGCTCCCTCAGGACACTGAATTTATTTTGTTAGAGTCTATTTGTTGTTACATTGCTGCGAAGCGTTCATAGGTTGTTTAATTTTTTTTATTTTTTTGTAGGTCGATGGGTGGTAGAATTAAGCAAAATCATGGCGGAATTTGCATTAACATCATTTCAAGTGGCACAGTGTTTCGCTGCCCCAAAAAATATTACTCGAAAAAATTTGGCTGATTGGACATGAAAAAGACCTGTGATATAGTCAGGATATGCGGTTGTACCTACAGGGCAACACACCGAACTACAAAGCCCAATTGGTTTATTCTGCTTATACCATTTTATAGAGCAGAGTCGGTTCATTTTGTAAGATTTCAAGCATTTTTCCTTAAAAAATAAAAAAAATTAAATCTGGAGGCACGAGAAACATGGAAAAATAGGCCAACAATGCCTTGGTCCTCCCTGTTGATTTTTTAAAGAAAATGTTCAAGTTGACAACATAATTCTGAAGGCAGAATTGTGGTTGTATGCGATAGTCCGACTTGAACCAAGAATAGCGAAGGAATTCGGCAAAGCGAATCCTATCCTCCACTAGTGGTGTTTGGCTGGCGAAACAGGGAGATGGAGATGTTTCTCCTCTCTAATTTTGATATAATGGACACCACAATTAGATAAGGAGATGCGTTTCCATCCCCTGTACTCTCAGTCAAGCATCACTAGGCGAGAACACGGCTTTTTTTATTCAATGTGTGAAGATAGCTATAAACACTAAGCATTTTCTTCAAAAAATCAACAGCCTGACCCTGTTTCTCGGTTTCTCGAATCTTCAGACTTAAGTTTTTCGTTATATGAGGAAGAATGCTTGAGATCGTGCAAAGTAAATCGACTATGGTCTACAAGATGGTGTAAGCAGAGTCTACAAATTCGGCTTTGCAGTTCGGGGTGTTACCTTGTGGGAAAGAAAATATTGTGGATAGTGGAGTAGCTACATGTGATTAGAAGACTGCCTGCTGCTAATTCAAGCAAGAAAGAAGAGTTGATTTGCCAGTTTTACCTTATTTATGCTTCTTGGTGTCTGGAGAGGCACTCTCATTGCCGACATAGTTCTGAAAGATTTTATTAGCATTTTTAATCTTACTCAAAATTAGTTGTGTGGACTAGAGTATGGCGGAATTGTCACTCATTAAAAATTCATGCAAGGCATTTTACCTCATCACTTTTCACCTTTTTCTCTTTCTTGGTAGTCTTGTTCTTGATGGACACACTTGGGACACCTCTACTACGCTCTCGGAAACGAGAAAAGTGGAATGTGGAGAAGTTGAAGAGCATGAAAAGCTGCACCAGCACAATCACCAACAACGTGTTCAGCCTACAAAAAAATTGCATGACCAATAAATCCAAATATTAACACAAAAATTAGATAGACTAACCCAATTAGACTAAGACTAACCCAACTCCAAACGCCCTAGCCTCCTCGCCCCCATAAGGAAGCAAAGGAAGAGTTAGAGATGCACGCACAGACTTACCTGCGAGATAAACCCTTTGGGTTGAAATGGGTTGCACAAATGACTTAATTGCAAAAGTGGCATTCACATTTTTAAGTGGGGGGGGGGCGGAGGAGGTAAGGGGGAGGGTAATTATTTTTGATGGGGTGTATAACCCAGTAGAGTCCCAACAATTTTGAAGACAAAAACCCTCTATAAATGCCCTATGTTAAAAAAAAAAAAAAACCCCACTCCCTCCCTCGCAGGGATGAAAAGTCTAGACTTATTAGGGTATATATCGTAGCTCCACTTGCCTGATAATGTGAGTGTTCCAATTGCCGTTAACTATATCAATGAAAGGGGTTTCATGAGAGCGTAGACCATACCACAGTGTGAGCACAGAAACCAGCACAGTGGCAAAACGAACCAACACAAAGATGATATTCCATGGCTTGAACCTAAAGCTTTTTTGAGAAAAATATATCTATGTGTGCGCTTACGCTGTTGAGGCATGCTTCACTTTTCCTGTGAAATAGAGCAGGCGGCTGAAGTGGAAGATGGTTTGGGAGGTGTACTCCAAAAAGAGCAGTGCCAAGCCCAGACGATTGAAACTGAACAGTTAGTATATTAATTGTTAGGCCAGACAATTTAAATGTTGCGGATAGCCGTATTGCCTGTTGCCTGATGTCTTTTTTAAGTCCTCAAAGCTTGAGAGTTATAGATGTGCGCATAGACTTACTTTCGACATGAATTTTTTTGGGTTAAAATGGGTTGCGAAAGTGACTGCCTTAACCGCAAAGGTGGCATTCATATGCCAGGCTAAGGCCTGGCCTACCCTTAGCCCAAGCCTTATTTGTATACTTAGGCTGGTCCCTTAAAGTGACGTGTCATCCCATTCAGATAAGTGAGTATACTCGTTAAAAAAAAGTAAAAGCCTGTCGCAAACTCACTTAGCGAAATAAGCCAAACTGGTGAAGCCGAAAAAGAGGATGCTGTAGATGGTACGTGAGCGGATCTCATCTTTTTTGAGCTTCTGGAAATAGAACTCGGGGAACTGGTGGATCCAATAGGTGATCTAAAAGGCTAGATTTTGACCACTCAAAAAGTTTGTAATTTTATCAAAACCTGGAAAATGAAGAACAACTTGGTGCTCACAGAGAAGTGGCGATGCAGCTCTGGATAGCCAGTCCACAGCTGAGTAATGTCCTTGTGGATGCCCAATT
The DNA here is from genome assembly GCA_000981365.1 of Subanguina moxae. Classification (NCBI taxonomy): domain Eukaryota; kingdom Metazoa; phylum Nematoda; class Chromadorea; order Rhabditida; family Anguinidae; genus Subanguina; species Subanguina moxae. Next base: position 23,557 of record BBSZ01009707.1, read on the forward strand.
CGTGCAGAATGTAGCCGGCGTGGATTAGAGAGTACAAGCTGAACGCAAACAACTGGCCACTCTCATTGAATTTAGTCTGACGGGTCTTGCTGAGGTGGAGACGGCGCTGGATTTTGTCCAGAAAGTACTCCTACAAGCACTAATTATTGGCTGATCCTTACTTTTTGCCTAAAAAAACTTGCTTGAAGAGCACAATGCACAGCAATCCAAGTAAGTGCATAGAAGAACAGAGAAGGTAAGTCTCTAAGACCACTCCGGTACAGCAGTTGGGGCTCTGCAAAAGAAATGGGATTATGAAATAGGGATCAAGAAGGTAATGGGGCCTTAGAATTCCTGAGCCATCGGAGCCGAGAAGCAATGTCTTGAGTATTGTCTAGTCGTAATATAATATATAGAGTAAATATGTTGCCCAGCTCTATATTTATCTCAGAAAATAAAACTTTTATGCCACTTTTACAGCGAGGTAAACCAAAAAAATCCGAACTCAAAGAAGGTGACAGGAGCGTTGATTCAATCCAACAAGCAAAAGCCCATCCATCTACAACGACCCCTATGACAATCAATTGCATGCTTTTGATTGTGGAGGAAGATCAGCAGATTGTGCGAGAGCTTGGCGATAAAACTTTCCAGACAACCTAACATGTAGATATGAAAAACCGTAAGTGGATTGCCGTAGGCGCTAAAAACATGTCTAGGAATAGAGAAAAGTGGCTTTTTACATTACATTTTACTCTATATATTCTAAGACAGCTTCTCTGAAGACAATAATATCCCAACCTGGTTTGTTTGGCAGTGTGACAGTGTCGTTGTACTGCGGCACAATAAACAACTGCGCTATTGGTGTTGTGATCTAGAAAGCATCAACTTTTTTTTCACTAACCAATCTCTAGTTCTATCATATACCTGGAACATGAAGCCCAACATTATGACCATAATGACACAAGAAACAATCTAAAAATTGAGTAAAAGAACGTCGAATTTTTTTTTATAAAAGTTATGTGCTCACATCTCCATGGTTAGTGATCACAAACTCGTGAGACAAAATAGGCGGTGCAGCCTTTTTGGATCTGCCTATAGCAGCTCTTCTAGCTTCGATGCCCATGTTGTGCACAGGATTTGATTGTCTCAATCAACAAGAGCTGCTGAGAAATTGGATTGAGTGCAATTTGCTCAAATGGAAGTTGAAAAGAGCAGCCGAGGTAAAGGAGCCAACTAGAGGGATAGTTCGCCAAAAAGCCTGCTACTGTCCTGCCTAGAAAATGGTAGTTTGGATACTGTTGCAGTTCTGTTCGAATAAGAATTTTTTGCTAAAAGACAAAGGACCCAGTCAAAATAGATAGCCAAATAAAGATTGGAAGAAAGAGTCTCAATAAATAAACGGCAAAAAATGGCTTAGACATTGAGAGGTGATCCAACAAAGGAGGGATGTGCTTCGACCGCACTGAATCTGAATATATTTTTTTGTTTTTGCGTAGCACTTTAGGGTAGTATTTTGTGGGGTACAGGTCTAATCATGGAGACAATATCTCGGTGGACTTTAAAATTCAGCTGGTTTAATCGAGTAGAATTCAACCACAAACCATGAGTGACATAAGTGACTGTATCCCTTTGTTTTCCAACTAAAAAAAAGTAGAAAATTTTAGATTTTTCCTTGACTTTCCTTATACTTTTCAGATCGGTGACTACGTTCTTTGTCCGTATGTTGGCATGTCTACTTCGTCGGATTGAAGCATATGCCACAACAACCTCTTCTGCTCGAGAGAGGCACAAATTTTTGCTGAGTCTATCTTGCCAATTGTTAAATTTAATAAACAGATAGTGTTGATAGAACCTTTTGATTAATTTCTCTTGATTTTCTTTCAGCTTCGTTGTGGCTTCTTTTTATTCGCTCTGGAGCTATGTGTTTCTAGGTCTGTTGCAGTGAAAAAATCTGCAAGAAGTTACGCGGATGCGAAGCTTTTTAAGTTTTTTAATTTGCCAAAAAAGCAAGAACAATTGACCATTGTTACACCGTTAAACGCCTCTTTAAACAAGCTTAAAATGTGATTATTGACTGGGAAGAGAGCGTATCTCTCTTTGTTCAACACGCGGCCAAAAATCAAAGAAATAGCTTTAGCTTATCTGCAGCCGTCTTCTCCTAGCAGTAGTATTGGTCAGACACAGAAAAGAAGTGATTGCATTGTCAATTGCCTCTTGGTCTTTTTTGACTCATTCATCGCTTTATTTTTAAACTACTAGAAGATTTGTCATTTTCTGTTTAATTTCTAATTTACACAGAATTCCTCCCAATTGAGATTGGATTAAATGAGACTTATTTTGAAGTTGGAAGGTGGTCCCCCCTGGGGATTCAGGACCGCTAAGAGGAACTCTGATGAAGCAGTTTTTGTCTCACAGGTATACAAGGCTGTCCCTTATTTAATACAAGCTAGTGGCTTCTCACTTATAGGATAGCGGTTATTATATATTTTGTCTACATTTTAGGCGATCTAGTACTAGCGTTTATTGCCAAAGCAGATTACTCGTAGTACTCAAAAAGAAAAAAGTTAAAAAATTTGCCTCACTCACCTCCACTATCATTAAAAGTTGCAAAAAAAGTCAGAACTAATAAATTTGCAACACGTTTCGCAAACATATTAGTCCTGATATATTTGCGAAAGATTTATACGCCATTAACACCACCCAATAGAACCGCTTCGCCTTTTTAGTTTCTTTCGTGCTATTTATAACTAGGTGCCAATCGTATAAGTAAAAAGGGATATTTAACACTTACTTTCATTGTTTACTTTCCTCACTTACTTTTATAGAGCACAATATTTTCACCATTCAGTCATATATATGCAAAAGAACTGTCATTATATGACAAATTCATAATTCCTCTACTTCTTCTTGCTGAAAAATTCCTTGCTGTTGGATGGTTTGATAGCTTCACTTCCAGGAGTCCAATCAGCAGGACAAACTTCACCGTACTTCTCCACGTACTGCAGAGCCTAAAAGTGACAATTGGCAGAGATCGACTAATTCCATCAAAACATACCTGAATTAAACGCAGAGTTTCATCTACCGAGCGTCCTACAGGGAGATCGTTGATTGTTATCTGGCGGACAATTCCATTCGGGTCGATAATGAATAACCCTCTAAAAATGCACCTAATAATCAGTAAGAAATCAAGCCGAACCGATAAGCAATTCCATCGTCATGCTTGAGAACACCGTAGGCACGACTAATAAAATGATTTGTATCGGCCAACAGAGGATAATTGAGCTCTCCAAGTCCACCCAAATTACGAGGCTTACTGATCCACTCCAAATGAGCAAACTTAGAGTCGGTAGACACGGCGAGGACAGAGGCATTTAGCTTCTGAAATTCTTCAATGCGATCAGAAAAAGAAATGATTTCCGTGGGACACACAAATGTGCTGCAAAAAAACATAAAGTCCAGGCTATCCATTTCAGAATACGGTATAAAGCTTATACAAGTCCAAAGGATAGAAGAAGAGAACCACATATCGACCTTTGTAGTCGCTTAATGAAACCTTGCTGAATTGACCACAAACAACAGCATCTGTCACGAATTTCGGAGCCGGATTACCAATAGAAGCATATGAGCTCTGAAAATGCGGAGAATTTAACAATTTCAAAGCAATTACAAAAGAAAAGTCAAAACATTGCAAATATTTTGAAGAATATGATCACTGTAGAATTGGTTTGGACCCTCCAAGAAGGGATTTTCGGTTGAAGAAGACGCAGAAGTAGATAACGCAGACTTGATTTCAACCAAAGGATTGAAATGACCTTCCACCTTGTTATTTTTCGGCCCGTTCCCACCTAAATATGACAAAAAGCGCAACGATTTTGCCGAATTATTGTGCGGCAGGAGCTTAGAAACAGCGAGGAACGACATCATGCCACACGCTTTGACTGATTGCATTTTCAGAGATCGCAGCAGAGCTGAAAACTCATAGCTACAACAGCAAAGAAAAGTAAGGCAACATATATAAATTTATAAAAGTATGTGACTACATCTTCCTACTGCAGAACTTAGTGAACTGGCGTATATTCTTGGGGGGAGGGGGATTATACAGTAGTGTCAAAAAATTTTATTTATAAAAAAGATTTTTATAAGTGGTTAAGGCGGGTATTTGGGCGAAACTAGGGTTGTACAATCAAGAATTCTCGGAAATGCAAAAAATAATCCCATCATGGGAGTTTCATCGAGCATGCTACTTTAAATCCGCATTGTTTACTTTTTACTCTTACACAACGTAAAACATCAAAGTTTTTTTTATATATTTTTTCAACAAGATTATTTGTTAACAAAAGACCGGAATTGTTTGCAGATTGTCACTGGAGGGAAGGCTTCCACGGCTGGAATAAAAATTGGAGATGTTTTGGAAAATGTTCAGAACCTAAATAGAAGGCCCACTTTCGAGGACGTGCAGCAAATGCTGGCTGATTCCAACTGCATTCATTTGGAATTAGTATTAAGCAGGTGTTTTTCAATAACAAATATTTTGTTTTACTTTTTTATAAAAACAAATTATTAGAATCAATTTTGAAGACGAAGAAGACCAAAATAATGATCCACTGAATATACCTTTTATTGACCAAGGTGAAGAGTCGAAAATTTCAGGTAAATTGATTTAGGAACAAATGTATTTATCGTTTTTTGGTCAGCAGACCTTTGAAGAAGGAAATTCGTTCAAATCTTTTTATTTTTGCCTATACATGTCTACGTCTATATGCTCTGAAAAGAAGTTAAACCAAATCTGGCTAACGGCAATTATCTGTTAACCGGGATTTATGCGGGTATATTTATCCCAAGTATCAAAATTGAGTGGCGGTGGGGGGGGGGGGGGGGTATGTGTACAGCCAAGCCTCGATTTAACAGCCTCCCTACAGGGCTCAATTTGGCTGGCCGCCCGACAAAATATCAGTATACAGACATATGTTCAGTATATCAGTATAAGACCCCTGATTTAGCGGTGCCCTAGTGTTGATCCCGGGTCCCAACATGGAGGATGTATATAGCAATTGCTCCATATACCGCTCTATTTTTCATCATGGTATCGGCTGCAGCGATTGACTGTGGCGACTGGGGACGCATTGTAGGTACCCTCAATCGCTACAGCCAAGCGCTAGTCGCCTTTGCTTCATTGTAGGCGGTCCTTTAATAGAAAAAACTTACTTTTAGTTTTAACTAATCAAACAGTGGCTGCCTCAACAGTAGAAAGCAGCAGCAACATGTGCAAACACGTTGAAAATCATCATCCCATGTTCCCAACCTCAATTTTCCCTGGAGTGCAAGCCCAACTGGCAGCAGATAATTCAGAATGTCGCAGTAACCAACCTTATTCCGGCGGTTTTTGTGGCACCGCCAGGGACAAACGACGCTTCTTTGAACTGGCCGCCGCCCAACAAATAGGTTGGCTTTGCAAACAATTGATCAACACCTTATAAGAGCAAACATCTAGAAAAACCATTGCCACCCATACATCGATATCAACCAAAGGGTTTGCTGGCTTCTCAAACCCTGTCCACTTCTCAAATCTCAGTGTGCAATGAGCACCCCCCATTGGCGGCAGAAACAATAGAGAATGAACAACAGCTGGGTTTGAATGGATGTGAGGCAGAAACACCTCAGCTGTCTGATTTTGTGAATTACTTTGCACTCGAGTAATTATTTTCCCTTGTTTTTTTAAGATGGATGAGCTTTTTTATTTTTGTTTTTTCTTTTGCAAAAATAGCCATTTGGCTTTTATTCTTTTTGTGAACACTTTAATTAAACAAAAAGGCTTAAGGAACCAGAACCTGTAAGCAGATACAGTCAAACCTCGATATAACGGACCCCGTATATAACGAACATTTTGGCTGGTCCCCAGGGGTTCGTTATATCGAGGTTTGACTGTGTTGCAAAATATTGCTTGGTTACTGAGAATTGATTCTTGAGGACATAACCCATCAAATTTTTAAATCTCGATCATCTCAGCGGTTCTTCTTTTTTTTTCATATATCTCGTTCTGCATCTCTTCTTTCCAATGAGCCACCAACTGACTCAATATTGAAGAAAAAAGTCTTTAAAGGAAGCAAAAGATACTTTCTTCAATGGCCTTCGTCTTCAACTTTTTCCAACAACATTGAGTCAGTAGGTACCTCATTGGAAAGAGGAGGTTCAGGGCTACACGCTGAAAAAATGGTAAAAAAAAATTATTGAAAATATGCTGAGATAACCAAGTTGTAAAAATTTGACGGGGGACTTGAGTTTGAGCCATTTCTTTTTAATTCATAATACTAATTACAAAATAAGTTAAATTCTCCAGCCGTGCCCCAGAAGACGTTATAAAAGACGTCATTGTCCAAGTACCTGAGAGCCAGTCATCCAGTCAACACATATTTATGGCTCCAAAGCCAACACAGTGCCAACCGGCGATGGAACAGTCAATGGAAGAGCCGACACTAACTATGGCGGAACTGTGCGCGAAAATTGGCAGTCAGCTGGTGCTCAAGCCCAAAGGCATGGCTGCTGCTAGTGCCAGCAAAAACCCTACTAATATTCCTGTGAACAACAACCATGAAGCATCTAACAAACTTGGACGTGTGCTAGATAATCCCCTGGGAGAGGAGGAAATGCCACTCACAATTACCAACAACGCCTTCAAATTTCGGTCTGCCAATTGTGATGGTAAGACAGAATTTGCAATAAATTACTTCAAATTTCTTTTACTTCCAGAAACTTTCTGCTATCAATACCCTACCACAGACGATGAGTCCACAATACAGCCGACAAAAAGTGAATTGCTTGTGAGTTTTTTTGGCTGCAAGAATCACAGGGTGGTTCAGTATATAGGTGGTGCAGTTGAGGTATAACCGTTTTGGGTAGGGACGGGGTGTATCTTGTTTGGATCAAGAATATTTATATTCTTGCGGTTTAGAATGCAAGGAAAGAGTCATCAGAGCAAAGCATTGACACAGGCTTTGGCTCAACTGATTCTGACGCTAGATGCTCTCTACAAGGCAACTTGGTTGTGGCATTTGCTAATACAAGTGAGCCAAGTTATGATTTATATTAGGCTATAAGTGAAATCACACTGATTTTGCCCGTCCAGTCTTTTATTCCTGATTTCCTTAGTTTTTAGCATGTAGCCTCTGATCTCCTCTTTCTAATGAGGTATCTATTGATTCGATGTTGTTGGAAAAAGTTGAAGACGAAGATCAGTGAAGAAGAATACCTTTTTCTTCCTTCAAAGACCTCTTTTCGTCAACTTTTTCCAGCAACACTGAGTCAGTTGGTAGTAGGTCTGTGTTCAGAAAAAAAAAAGCCCTCCGCCTCCGCCGTAGGAATTGGCCTCTCTCCGGAGGACTCCTCCGGAGACCAGCACAGGCCTGGTTGGTACCTCATTGTAAAGAGGAAATCCAGAAAGTATATGCTAAATCAACCTCTTTATTTGATCATTCCATATGGCTACTCCTTTAACAACTCTAAAATAAATAAAATGTCAATAAAGTTCGTTTCCATGAGCCATTGATCTCAATTCTCCAACTGTTTTCCAGACAATCCTAGTCTAGCACCAAGTCCCGCAGTTCACAACCACCATGATTTGATGCAACTATCCACCCTGCTGCTGCTGCCAAATAGTCTGCCCCAACTGTGCAATGCTCAACCTGTGACAAAACAGTCTCCTCCCTCCAATCAGTGCACAGAAAGTGAGAGAAAGGAGCAAGCAAATTGCCCTGCCTCACCCTACTCTTCAAACACTTTTGTAAGCACCCACCACCACAATTGCCTGGCTATGACTCAACAGTCAGCCAAAGAGAAAGAAGAAGAAGTTTTTGACAAGGAAAGCGAAGAGTTTGGAGATTTGCAAGGTAAGCACGTTTAAGAAGCAAGCAGCTTAGTTTAATCGGCCCCTGCTGCGGAATTCCATTCTCTGACTGCTGTGTTTTATTTGAAAAAGATGTGCTAAGACTGATGAAAATTGGTCTGCCTACCCTGAATTGTATTACTTAATCTACATCTGGTTGATTTAGAGTTGGCTGAAACTCTCAAGATTTTGACGGAGGATTTCGGTGAGAAAAAGGTGCCAGAAAGAAATGTTGAGGTGAAGATGATGGTCAACCAGTCTCTTCTGCGACCACCTCTTAATTTGGGTGCTGCTCTGACTCCCGAGCAAAATTCCTCCACTTTGTCGTCTTCTTCGTCGTCTCCATTGAATGGGGATGCCTCTGCGTCCTCCACTTCCTCTTCCATGGTTGTGGATGGCATGAAGATTAGATTGGGTGAGTATAGTTTTATGTTTATTGTGTAAATTACCTCAGGGCCTTTGTTCAACCTCTTACCGTTTTTTCTCTTTCAGAGGCCTTTTTAGAGAAAATACGGCATAATAAGTAATTTTTTGCATAGAGAGTCAAGGTACTAAAAAAAAAGCTAGCCAATTGATTTTTCTAACACTGCAGGACCAACAGCTCTGGAGAAAAACTATGAGGATCGATTACATCCCAAAACAACAGCGGAGCCGGAGAGCGCAAAAAGAATGGCTGCTTGTCTGACTCCTGATCCAACAGCAGCAGCAGCAGCGGCAGCAGCCAAAAAGTCTCTTTGGTATCGTCAGATGTACAAGCAGTTGCAGTGTTTTGAGGAAGACGGCAAAGGTACTGCTCATTCTTGCTAGACTAACATTTTTACTCGTTTTTATTTGTTGGGGGTTGAAAGACTGATTGCTATCCAGGTTTCACCAAAACTTTATTCCTCTTATATCTATTTATTGGTGGTTCTAGTGTTAATTTAGAGTAAAAGTCCCGGTGCACAACAGAAGCCATATATTTTTTTCCACAAACTAGAGAGCCCGTTTTGGTATTAAACGCTCAAGTCCTTATTTTTTTATAAATTTTATCTTAATTTGATATTAAACCGTTTATCTCTTCTTTTTTTTTGCTTTTATCGGATCCTCTCAAAAAGAGAGCTCCAAAATTAGGAGTATGTTAAAAAAAAGCAGAAGGGTGCAGTGGCATGAAAAGAAGAAGAATGCTTCTTTCTATTCATAAACTGACATATTCCTGTTGTCCAAAAAGTCTCCTTTCACACTTGTCTTCCCACACATATATAGCTTTAGCTTCCTTCAAAAAATAAATAATAATCCATTTTTTTGTAGAAAAATCAGTGCTCAAATTCCACCAGCAAAAAGAGCAACCACAAATGTATGGGCAAAGGTACCAAAGTAAGCTTTCTTTTTGGCAGGAATACGTTGTACGGTTACCTCCCAAAAACTTGTTTAGACTTATTTTTTGGGTGTTTTGAGGTGTTTAATGCATTTTAAACGTGTTTTCTAGGTACGGAAAGCCATTCGCACACACGTAGCTCAAAGCACTCAAAAAAAATAAGTTTAAACTAGCTTTGGCAGATAGCCATATGGCGTATTTCAGCCTTAAAAAATATTTGTTTTGTCTTATAAATAGTCAAATACAGGACCAACAACCCCTACTTGGCGTTTGGAGTCCAGCCAAAGAAGTGTTACCTCCAATTGGACGGAAGCGCCTGGAGTGCGGAGGAGCAAAAGCCAGCCCAGACAATCCTATCGATATGATCCAGTGGCTGACATGGACATATTGGACAGATGGAAATGGCAACAGCAGCACCAAAATCACCCTACCTCAACACATTCACTCAACCTAAAACCAAAGACTCCACAATTTGAGCAGGACTACAATGGAGGCAGTGCGAAGAGTGCTGGTGGGTGAAGTGTATTTAGTGACATCTTTCAAAGCAATTACTTTTTTTCCCTCCCCGCACTCGCCTCGATTGCCAAATTATTTATTAGCTGTGAGCCACTCAACCGGGATCAAACAGATGTAAGCTGCGTTTCGGCTAACGTGCGCTGGCCTATCCTAAGCTTAAGGCTTAGTTGCATACCCAGATGTAGTACGTGGGATCTGAAAATACCATTTACGGGGTTGTATACCTGCGTAAATCGAGACAAAACATCGATATTTCCATATGGGGCCGACTTCTGAATCGGGTGGTGTGTATCTACATAGGGTCATACATATTTTTCCTTCTTACTCTCCCTATGTACACCAGCCATGATCAAACAAAAATGAGGGTAACAAAAAAACTCCACTTATTAACAGCTTTAGATCACTCACTAACCGCGCCAACCAATGACTTTGTGGCAGCTACTACCACCACTAACCCACTAACCCAGTCGGAAAAAGTTGTGGAAACCGTATTATTTTGGCTTCTCTCAACCAATAAAGCAAATAAAAGCGCCATTTTAAAGATTAGCAGGAGTTGTTCAGTCAAACCGAGTGTTTCATTCAAAAAATGTCTGAAGAGCTTGCCATTCAAGCCGCCCAGGACCAGCCATGCGCAGCTGCAACACTTCCATTTGCCTCCTTATAGGTTGGAGAATGAAAGGAGATGTTTGTGTTTCAACTTGGTTAGCTTTTTGGCTAAACTACCGTATCCATTATCCACCCAAAAAAAGCTCTCAGCCAGTTTTTTGAGCGTCTTAGGTCCTGAAATATATAAGAAACATGTTTTTGGTGGTCCTCAAAGCATAAAATCCATTTTCGGCCAATTTTTTTCTCGGAAATGGTTTTGCTTACCTAAAACCTGGTTTTTTGTATCTTTCAGGGCATCAAACGTACAAAAAAGAGGTTAAAGCCGGGTTTTGGCAGGACACGGCATATCTTACTGTGGTCAGCTTTTATATATCCAGCACCACAATATGGTTGCTGTTTTTTTCAAGTCCAGCCGTCCACCTCACTAACCCCTTTCCGGCATTGTCGAGAGCACACCCAAGAGGAGATTGACGAGCTGTACAAGCTGGTGGGACCAGCCAACATGGATGCCTATTGCAGACAGGAGAAACTCTATGAAAAGCTCAAATTGAAGCATATGGAGGAGAGAATGGACAAGACCACCAAACAACTGGATGCTTTGCTGTGTCAGATCCAAGGCTTTTCCAAGTTTGCTGGTCAGCGCTCCAGGAGTTTTGTTGGAATTCAGAGAAAGCGTAACCTTTTTTCAACTCTTTATTTTGCTCCTTTGATTGATTTAATAACGAAATTAAGTGTTTTCTTTGCCAACTAATAGTTTGTGTAGGCTTGCAGTTATTTTTTGGAAATATTAACCATACCTTTTTTATTATTTTTGAGTCATTGTATTGGGCAGTTGGAAGCAAAACCCGGTTTTTTTTGGGTATCGGCTTGGATACCCAAAAATTTTGGGTACTCCACAACTCTAGGTATCGGTATCATTCTCTTAAATCTTTGGAGATCCAGTGCTACATGCCAAACAACAACTTGAAAAAAAAAATATTAAAAATCCGTTGAGATAGACAAGGTTGAACATTTCGATGAACTAAATTAGTAATTTGACCGAGGACTTTAATTTGAGCCAATTTTTATTGTTCTTATTGGATACTGCGACCTTAGATTAGTAGGAAAGGACACCACATGCTAATAAAACAACAAGATAGCTTTTTAGAATGTCTTCAAAAATACTTACAAGACTAAGGCGAATTTGGCAGTGAAAGAAGCACAAATTTTTTTTATTTCTATTGTATTTTCAGCATTACATCAAAGCAATTCCAGCTTTCAACCACCTTAATGGCCTGAATTCCACTAGAGAGGAAGGCAGTGTGTCCAGCGCTGCTCCCTCCAAAGACAGTCTGTTGCAGAAGCAAAGGATTGATAAGCTGTGTGAAGAATTAGAAGACCAGCTGTCTAGGAAACACGGCTACTTGTGAGTCAGCCAATAGTGGAGTCTGTGAATTGCATATTTGCAGGCCTTCCTCAACTCCTTCCCTACAAAACAACTTGGGCCGTTTCGACCACCTGATGCACACCTTTGTGGACAATGGGTCCAGAAGTCGGAGTGCCACCCCCCTCTCCAGGTCCAACTCCAGCAGCCGTCCCATCCAAACATGCACTATGCTCTACACATTTGTGGGCGAAGGCCCAAGGTGGGTTAAGACATACGAACTTTTGCCCTGACCATTTCGAAATTTTGATCTATCTATGCATATTGGTCCAGTGCATACCCTCTTTTACCTACTGCTTAGTAATTTATGCTGGCCTACTCTAAACCTAAGGCTTAGTTGTATGCCTAAGTGTAGTGAGCTCTGAAAAGACCACAAAAAACGCAAGTAAATTAGAAAGTATTCCAACCAAAAGACTCTACCTATTCAGAGAACTATCCCTCAACAAAGGAGATGTGGTCAGGTTGCACCGGCAATTGGACCAAAACTGGTTGGAGGGCGAAAGAAATGGTCAAGTAGGCATTTTCCCGGCCAGTTATGCACAGGTACAACCATTTCAATTCACAACAAATAGATATATTTAATCCAAGCTGGACGAGAACACAAGCAAGGACTGTCTGAAAGCGGTCTATCCATTTACGGCCAGAAACCCCAATGAACTCAGCTTGAGCAGGGTAGCCAACCGAGGATTTTTTTCATTATACACTTTCTAAAAAAGTATTTTAGGGGGATAGCCTGCAGTTCTTGCGACTCATAGACCAGCATTGGGTGGAAGGCAAGAACTCCAAAGGCAAAGTCGGCATTTTCCCCAGAAACTATGTGCAGGAGATGGAGGACAACAGTCTGGCCGCTGACAAACACTCCAGAAACACCATCAGTTTTGTGGAGGATGGAGTGAATGGCACTCCCGATCGCCCAAAAACACCCAAAATTGTAGCTGGCAATGGCGGCAGGTAGGCTAAACAAACTTTTTGTCAAGTTGGACTCTGTCCAATCCCACCCCCTTGTGGGCCCAATAGGACCCTATTTACCCTCCAAATGGTAAACACTACTGTTTTTTTTGCCATTCACTCCATCCTCTTAAGTGAACTCTACTCCTCTACCTGGCTGACCTATAGAAAGTATCTCGTACCTTTTTTCATCCCTTGCACTCATGAGTCTGCTTGATGTCTTCGGCCACAAAGCAGTCGAATATTCCTCAAGAGTATATCCTTTTGAAGCATACCTTTTTAGGGTATCTTACACCATATCATACATCAGACCAAAGCGAAAAATGAACCGCTATTTAGAATATGGCTGAAATTTTTCAAGGCAAGAAAAATTTTTCCATTTGAGAGCCTATCTGGTTAGTTATTCCCAAAAAATTTGTTCACAATTTTTTTGAAAATCAATAAAATCAGTGTTCCACCCAGTCCAAGGGACTGGCATGTCTAGCCTTGCTTCTTTTTCAGCCTATAGCTGACCTTTTAGAAAGAAACGATGTCTTGAATAATGTTTAGTTGACATTATTTAAAAAAAATCTCTTCTTCACCACCTCTTTTTGCCTTTAGATCACATTTCCTCAAAGTTTTTGCTTCTTTGTAGGACTGTTGAATTGTTTATCCTACTCATCGTATTATCCACAATGCAGGGCTAAAGTATGGAGCCGGCAGCCCAGTTTTAAGCTCCTAAGCCTAGCAATAAGAGCTCAGGAATCCGAATCTGAAAACAGAATTTGGGTTCTCTTCTAGAGCTGACTGGGCTGCCTGTTCCAGAATTGCTCCAGATCTATTCTGTATGTGTGAAAAAGCCATGGTTTTCGCATAGAATGTTGGGTGTTCAGAAGGACATGGCTACATTCCGTTTTTGGCTATTGTTTGCAGACTTTCTTGACTTGATTCCCTGTTGATTTTGTGTGTGAATTTTTCATTCATTGTGTGGGTATCATGCTGTGTCTTTTCCATTAGGATTATAAAACCTCAGGTCCTTCTGTATTATGCCCTTTTATATAACCGTCCGCTCCCTCCCAAGTATTAATGGCCCATGGGAGACTGGATGATGTGCAGGCTGCTTCATGTCTTTGGCTGCACTCTGGCATGTACCACCCACTAAATGTCATTTTACTGCCTTTAGTTTAATTATTAGACTGCAATTCAGCTGAAAAAGGCCGAAAGTTTGGCTATTTTTACTTTAAATTTTTCACACTTGACTTAACTCTTTGTTTACCAAATGCTGTCCCCACACAAGTCCAACAAAAAGGCAACAAAGGACTTTTTATTCAAAAATAGAACAACCAAAATTAGTTGTTTGTACAGCGTTTTGTTTTCAAAGGTGGTATTTCAAAGACCAAAACAAGTGGTGGAAACGTTGCTACTGTTTTGATGGAAAATTCTGTAAAAGATGAAATATCTTTGAATTTTAATTATTTAGCAAATTGCACTCTCTGATTTTATCTTATGCATATTTATGAAGGCAAAGAGATTAAATAAAGCACTTTCCGTGTTTTTCGCATTCCAGATACTTATTTAGCATTCGCTAAACAGCTATTCTTTTTTTTTTCATAATATTCTTATTTTTTTAATAGGAGTACTCTTTTTTTTGCCTATGGTACCTCGGCAGGCAAAAAACCTCGAGAATTCGAATTTAAAAGCAGAATTTTCAAAAAGGTGTTTGCTTGCTGAGAGGTCGGGTTTTTTTTTCTTATAGACAGGTTTTTTTTGTGGAGCATGTAGCCCTGGATCTCCTCTTTTCAACAAGGTATTAGCCGATTTGATGTTATCAGAAAAAGTTTGTAATCACGGCTTTTAAGTAAAGTAATAAGTATTTTCACTCAAAAACCGTAATCTCCAACTTTTTCAGTCACATCAACTCAGCCGATGGTACTTATTGAGATGGTGACCGATCTGTCATTTTTTCAAGAAGGAGTAAAAGTAATTTTTATTTTTCTCAGGCATTCAACTAAGTCTAATGCTAGACTAGCATATGTTAGCCGTAAATCACTAAACATAGGTGAAACAGGGTATGCGCTGAGTCTTGTCTACCCCAAGCCTAAGGCTTAGTTGTATGTCTATCTGCAGTTCTTATAATACCAAAGCTAAATACCAAACGTCCCTTTTACCAGGTGAAATATATGGTGACGTATATGCTAAGTCTCGCCCAACCTACGCTGGTCTGCTCTAAGATTAGAGCTTAGTTGTGTGCCAAAATGCAGTTTCTGTGGTCTATAAATACCATTTACAAGGTTGTCTACCTCCCTCGGATCCTTTTTAAGATAAATGACAGATTGGCCACCATCTAAATGAGTAGCACCCAGTCCATATCATCTGGTTGGAAAGAGATTATATGCAGCTATATGCTGGTGCAATCATAAAAAACTAACAGAAACCAACTTGAAGGTAACTGACGGGGAGCCCACTTGAGCCTAATCTTGCTTGTTTTTATTCTCCATTTTAACATTTGCCTTGCCAACTCTTGGATTGCTCATCGCAATTGGCACACTTATATTTAGATACAGCCACTTGGTCCATCTAAAAGCAAGTGGCAAAATAAAATAGTGAGCATATAAATATTTTTTGGCAGAAAGTGGTCGGTGGACATGTGCACTTCAATTGCACCCCGTTTGTGCAATAACCAAACCATTGGTTGGCTATGTTTCCTCCTTGTTCAGCCCTAAATTGTTGTTGTTGGCAGAAAGTCATCTGTGGATTGTATTAATCATGCATTGCAAATGTTGGATGCGTAGGTTTTTCCATGCTCTTTCTTGTTTATTAAATTCCATTGAGGGCTCTCCCCTTCTTTTTGCTAGCATTTTTTTTCTTTTTCTTCCTCTTTCTAAACATCATTAAGAACAATGGACGGTAACAAAAGATGTAAAGTAAAAAAATCTTGAGAGCAATTTGTGAAAGAGCTTTTTCAGCTTAGAGTGTGTCAAATTTGACAAGCAGAAGGTTTTCGGATGTTTTTATGTAGTGTTCCGATATCTCCTCCCATATCTTACCCTATAGCCTGAAAACGGTAAAGCCAGTTGTTTTGGCCCTTTCCTTTGCGGTTAAGGCTGTTATTTGTGCTGCCCATTTGTGAACTTTTTTCGCCCTTTTACCATCTTTTTTCTCACTGGACTATGGCTAAAGAGGCTCTTAATGCATTTATTTCTCAAGAATCTTTCTTGGATTCGTCTCACAGCTACGTCTGTGTGCGCATGTTTCAATTTAGAAGAACAGGTGTTGAGGAGATCAATTTTTAATTTTCATTTCGAACTTTTGGCAGACAAGTTTTCTCACCCCAGAACATTTTTTTTGGTCTGGGACTATGAACTTAAACATATTCACTTTTAAGTTGTTTGGCAACACAGAAAACCAGCCAACCAAAACGAGGGTGGAAAAGAGTTCTTTCAACCCAATTTTCTCATTGAATAGTAACAATAGTAATTTCTTGTCTGGGTGCCAAAGGCTCCCCCTTCTTTTCATTCAGATCCTGATGAAGGTATTTATAAACCACATTGAATAAAAAATTCTTTGAATCCCTTAAGTTGCCATGTCCCTCCAATCAGCTGGAACAAACACATATAATTCTCAGCCAGACGCTTTTTCACACCAATTAAGGCTGGCAGCTATTTTGGTTGACTCAAGAAACTAACATTCTTAATAGGTTTCCCCAATTAGAAACCCTTTATGTTTCTTTCCATTTCAAATAATTAAACATTGGGTCGTTGGTAAGTTCTGACCGAGCATAGGATAGTTGGCCATGGTTTTTCTCCCCAAAATTTTGATATTTTTGAACAAAAGTACCCATTTCTAAAAGATTTTAAGGGGTTTGAGGGCTGTATTGGGAGGGGAAGGGACAAGTAAGGGGTCAGTCTGTAGGAAAAAAAGATCTTCAGTATAGTTTCCCTTACGCGGACATACCGAATAAAAAGCTCTGGTATGCATGCTATTTGCATCCAGCCAGAGCTTGTTCTCGAGTAATTTATGTCTTAGGTAAGCTTGTATGCGCATCTAAGTTGCAAGGCCCCATTGGGCCTATATTACTTTTTTTTTTTTTGGGGGGGGGGTCAGTATAATCCAGTAGAATCGACCTTTTCTATTATGAGAAGCTTAACCAATCAAAATGTTTTCAGGAATCTGAATCTGAAAGCAGAATTTTAAAAAGCTGCTTCCTTGCCGAGATATGGTCGAAAGTAGGCATGTAGACGTTTAGGAACAGCGACCATCTTATTTGCAGCCATATCTCAGCAAGCAAGCAGCTTTTGAACATTCAGAATTCAGATTCAGAATTTTGAAAATATTTAAACTACTGAAGATGACAAAATAAAAGAATTTTGTTAAAAATGGGAAATTTTTTTCAACAAGATTAAAAATTTTGAAAAAAGACCGTAATCAAAGGTTGCTTTAGTGTCTTAAATCCACTTATGCTCTAACTCAATTTTTAGCGCCAATTTAAACTTTCGGAGTAGACAAACGAAAGATCGGAACTCTGGCTTCTTTTTGTCCAAAGTTTATCCGTTCTTTGTCCTCGTTCTTTAGAGCTTCTTAAATCTTTGTATATACAATTAGGCAGGAGACAAGCTCCGGAAGTCCTCTTTTTGGTTTACTCTTTTTGCTCGTTTCGAGTGCAACATTTGTTTCGAGCTGGACTTTGCTTTTTTTTTAGACTTCAAACATTTTTTGGCTGATTTTTTGTTTGGCCTAGCTTCTTTATCTTTGGCTCTATTGATGATAAAAATAATTATTTTCAAAACCCATGATTATGGCTTTAAGTATACAAATATGACTAAATGCAGAAAATTGGAAATATTATCATGAATCTGGTTTTAGTGAATGTAGCCTCGTTAGCTCAGTTGGTTAGAGCGTTAGGCTTTTACCACCTAACAGACACCTAATGGTCGTGGGTTCGAATCCCACACGGGGCTTAACTTTTTACTAGATTTTTACTCCACTATTAAATACTTGCAAATAGGGATGTATGTCCAGTTTGCCACGCTTTTTCAATTTTTTCTTAAATTTTTTTACATGAATATATATTAAAAAAAATTTTATTCTGAGGCTTCTCAGTAGGCAAGTATATTGATTTTGAGGGGAGGGGGCATAATACAGTAGAGTCAAAAATTCTTTCAATTTTTATAAGCTGTCGAGATGTGTCCGCCCATTCAACATATTTATTTCCGCAAACTCACCTATTTCTACCAACCAAGAAAATAGTGCCAATAAAGGAGGAAGTCGGGCAGCCGAAGCCACTCATTATTGCTCATCCTTTCTAACAACATCAATAACAATACTACCAAGTATCAATTATTCTCTTCTATTGTTCTACCAAATAGGGTTCCCTTGGGGGTGTTGCCAGTTTTTTGCTGCACTTCCCAAAAAAAGAAAGAAAAAATCCAATTTATTTCTTTCATTTTACCAATAGCTGTAATAGCTTTGTGTCGAGATATTTCATCAGGCCATTCTTATCGCTTTTTGTTACGTATCCAATGGAGCAAACTTTGGCTCTTCCCTTCTTACAAATTTTTTGGTCTTACTCCATCAATACGATCCATTTTTTGCCTTGATCATACCTGTTGACTAAGTACACCACTGGAATGCGTAAATCATGGTCAACTGTCAGTTTACCTACCTAAGACCGTACACACCACCCTTACCTCTAACTTCTACCCTTACTTTTCCCTATGCCTCATAGCTGGTGCATACAACTAGAGGTAAGGTAAAAAGGCTGGGGCATCCCCGCCATGGGAATATATCAGACAAGAGTGCAAACTTTTAATTTTGCCTCGGAAAAGTGGGAGAAAAGACTCATTATTAGCTGCTTTTGGTCTGGCTGTGGGTGCCTCTATTTAACAATTAATGTTGCTGCTAATGCTTCTGATATGCTTTGAGAGCTGGCTGCTTGTTTTCTTTTAATAATTTCTTCCGTTTGTCTTATTGATCCAGAAAAAAAATTAATTTCTCTAATTTCTTTGCCCTTTTTGCTTTTCTAGCTAGATTTTTATCCCATTATTGTTATTTGTAATTGGCTGTTGCCTTCTGCCTAACTCTTCAGAAATTTTTTTGGTCGAGGTAATTAAAAATTGGCTATATGTGATATCTCCTCTCAAATTATGTGTTTTTTATTTATTTTTTCAATAGGTAGCCCTGATTCTCCTCTTTCCAGTGAGGTATCAGCTGCCTCGTTGTTGTTTGAAAACATTGGAGGTTGAGG
The DNA here is from genome assembly GCA_000981365.1 of Subanguina moxae. Taxonomy (NCBI): domain Eukaryota; kingdom Metazoa; phylum Nematoda; class Chromadorea; order Rhabditida; family Anguinidae; genus Subanguina; species Subanguina moxae. Next base: position 42,485 of record BBSZ01009707.1, read on the forward strand.
TGTTGGAATGGAAATACCCTTCAAAAACAGGGACAGAGAAAATTACTCAGGGGTTCAGTGCATGAGGACAACAGCAAAAACAGAGAAGAAAACCAGAATATTTTAAACAAGAAAGCATCACCCCCAAGTCAAGATTTGCCTTGGTTCCCTAATGGCAAAATGTAGGAAAAAGTTTGCTGGGAGCGCTAACGCACATATTTTTTTTTTGGGTCTGAGGAAAGCGTAAAGAATCCTGACCCAATGACTGCCACAAAAACTCAAGTCTATACAATTTTGTGGAGGTTTTCAGAAAAAGCAACTCAAAGTACTCCTTGCCTATTAAAACTATTAAAAGCTGACATGCCTTTCTATGAACATTGCACTAGTCTCAAAAATACTCCGGCTTTTATTCAACCTTCGAAGAGCTCTCATAACTCTTTCAATAAGTGCTGTTTTGCTAGAGCTTAAGCTTGAAAATACTCATGTTATTCCGTTTTCCTGATTATTAAGAGCCCTGGATTAGGTGTTTTGCTTGCCTTCTCTTCCAAAAACAATAAACTGCTTCTATCCACACTTAACTGCTACTGTTTTTTGGAGCATGAAGCCGACTTAATGAACACTTATTCTTTTTTTTTTTATCTCATTGTGCCTTGTCTACCCACAAATATATCAGTCTTAGTGGTAGCGTCTTCTTAGGTCTTCAATTAGAAACCAATAGGCACTGGCAACCAAATTTTATGGCCTTGTTTTCTTGTTCCCATTGTTAGACATACAACTATTCCTCTTTTTTCGGTCCTTTTATTTAAGGCAAACCCTATTTTTACTCAGAAAAGTAGTGGTATGAAATTATCCTAGAAATATCGTGTTTATTATTAGCCAGCAGAAACTTTTAATTAACAAAAACGTAAAAGTAGTGCCCTACTCAAAACTATAGCTGGACTTAGTTATGCGGCCTCCTTCCAAAATCAGATACAATGTGCTCTTGCAGTGCCAAATTCTTTCTTATGTCGTTATACTTCTGCCAATATTTTGATTTCCAATTAATTAGAAAAAAGTTGTTGTTTTTGGCTACAAAAGGGCAATTTCCTATGTAAGCACTGTGATAAGTTATCACTGATAACTAGAGAGCGGATTTATATGGACGGAGAAATGTAAAATATGGCCATATATATGGCCAAAAATTTGGCAAAATATGGCCAAAATATGGAAATTTTTGAAAAATATGGAGTAATATGGATTCATAAAATTCGATGTAAAAACCTTTGTTGGACCTGAACCCCCCCCTAAACACCCCCTGTCAAAGTCGAAAAGTAATGGTATTTTTAGGTACTACAATAAGCAAACTAAGCCATATAGCTAGTGCTGGAGACAGAACCGGAATCCGTACGGCTTCCGGTGACCAAAATCCGCTTTTTTTTCAAATATGATATGATG
>BBSZ01009709.1:0-27842 GCA_000981365.1 Subanguina moxae
TGAGTAAGCGAAACAAACCTTGATATCGACTCTTCACTGGTTTTACTCGGATCAATTTATTGACCTGTTCTATTACACCGGCTGCCGATGAGAAAAGCTTATCTTCATTGACAAGTGTGCCATGACCACGCATATACCCCTGCGCTGCGCTGACTAAAGCTCCTGGAATAGTGATCTCCGATTGGTCGATAATACTTTTGCTCGATAACACGACGTTTGAAGCCAGTACTGGTTTGCTGGATGTAGGCGCTGATATTTCAACAGACATTGTCCTGAAAAAATACAAAACACAAATAAACATACAGAAACACATACAAAGGCCTGCATCAAGGACATGAGGCGGACGATTACCACTCCTCCGTACATGACGAAGATAGAAAGCGTAAGCATACGCAAATCGTAAACTAGAATACCTTTATTCAAAAACAATCCCAAAGAAATCAGCACATACGGTGAGAACTTGACCAGAAACAATATCAAATTATTGATGAGATTCCATAAATTATTGTTAAAGACAAACCGAAGAAGATACTAAGAACACTCAGCTTTACTTGGACGGTTAAAGGAAATCGGAACCATAGGAAAATTCGCAAAATTTGGATTGACCAAATCGACCAAAAAACAAAGCGTGCCAGCCCAGCCCTCAAATAACGAAAGTGGTACATCAGGTGCTCTAACCAATTTCTAAAAAAAAAACCCTATAAAAAGATCAATTACCAAAAAAAACCTGAAATCCCGAATTCATCAGGATAAAAGCAAAAGAACGAGCGCGCAGAATATACTCTTCTTCTTGAGTTACGCGATACATTAACAAGAACGAATATGCATTGCCAGCAACACCGTGACAAATTCCTGGTCCTTTGCGCAAAACTCCCCTGAGCCAAATTAAGTCCGCACATTTCCTAGCAGCCTGTGGTGACAAGGATTAATTAGTTCAATGAAAGAAGTTAACAGCCCACCTGAAGGTACTTATCTTCTTCTAGCACGATGTGAGCAACGATAAGAAGGTGGATAACTCCAGCAGCACCATGACACCAATGTATCAACTCATAATCTCCACTTCCTAAAATTACTTAACATTTCCTAATTCTTTTACAGGCAAGGCGCACGAAACAAACGCACCAATCCGAAGAGTAGACGAAGGAAAATTTCCATCTTTTGACTGCGTAGAAAGAAGCCAATCCAGAGTCTCAACTACATCTTTTTTAGAAGAAGCATCAAGCAAGTGCCAAAAGCTAGATTAGGACACTTCAGAGGAGCATTCTTGAGGAAGAAAAAAGTAGTACCCAAACAAGACCTGCAATATTCCAGAGAGTCCATGAGCCGCACCCAGATACTCTTTGCCACGCCAGTAAAATGTTAGCGGATGAGGAGAATTGAGACTAATGGATTTTATGCGCCCAGACTTGATAATAGCTTCAAGAATATGACGAACAACAACGTCAGAAATGATTTTACAGTCAGTCTCCGCTCTAAAAAGACCAAAAATTAATGCTATAAAAGATGTCTAATTATCTAAGCCGAAATTTAACGCAGCACCTCAATGTTAGAATAGCGGCTAGGAATCCAGCTCGTCCATTGAAAAGCTAGAAATAGGTAAGGTGAAAAGATACAGGCAAATCCCAGTTTAACAACACCTTTAAAAGTTGATCCACCACTAGGAGGGCCTTATGACCGCTTTTAGAAGGTATTAGGGGGCTGAAATGACATGTCAGTGTCAATTATTAAAACACTGCCGTAAAGCGAGCTTTGGCTTTTTTTGACGGTAATAATCTTTGCTTTTTAAAAAACGACCGGCAACATCGGAAATTTTAAAAGTTTTGCTTCATACATCAATACTAGAATTACCAAAAGCTGTCAAAATTTGGGATGAAAAGTGGATCGAGGAGTGCATTCAAAAAATACACCAACATATACAGTAGGGCTACACTTAAATCTACACCCACAGTGTGGGTGCAGATATACACTTTAAGTGCAAATGCAGGTGTATTTTTCGAGAAACACTGGTCGGAACCGGCGGTGGGTCGAAACTTAAAGTTAGCTATGACTGCAAATAAAGTTATTGCACTACCTCATCGTCGATTACCATATTGCTGCTAGAACCCGAAAAATAGTCTGCCATATTGGTGATCTTGACCCTTGCTCCTTCAGTAGATTTTTTCCTCAAACAATCACTTATAGTTTGAATTGTTAGCAAGCCCAAATCTCCAGTCAAATATCGAGTGGAACGTCTTTGCACGAAATTCTCAAAATTATTTCATATTTGCGCCAGGAAAGAAGAAAAGCACAAAAACCTGAGAGTGAGATAACTGCATACGAAGAAAATTGTCGCAACTTTCAATACACTTTTCTGGAGTGAACCACTGAGTGAGCTTAGCACAACGCAAGAAAGAATATCCAATTCCACCGACACCAGTGTACGGGCCACCTGAAAATCCAACATAAGACCTAGCACTCCACAATCAAAACAACATACTTTCATTGCTTTCTTCAACAGACAAGAAGACAGGCCGATCAGATAAGCGACGAAAGAGATTCTTGATATTTTCCTCCAGCCAGTCAAGAGTTACGATTTGAGCAAATTGCTCAGGCTTATTCCAACATGGATTTGGAAAATATCTGAAAAAAAACTTCTATAAGAATTTCTATAAAAATTGCTACAAAAACACCTTTTGTGAGAAGTATCAAATGAAAGTTCCATATCAGCTACAGATTCGCTAACCTCTTGATCTTTTCTTTTTGTTCTTGACAAAAACCCAAAACAGCCACCCATGAAATGAACAGTTCGGTCTGAAAGAGTACATCACTCTATTTAGAAATAAATGCGACGATAGAAAACTCATACTGAGTTGTTCTGTAGTAGTTAGACGACAATCAAAAAATAGTTTCAAAATTGGCGATCATTGTCAACAGAAAGCCAGCTTCAGTTGAATTCAAAAATCAGTGTAGTCACATTCAAAGGACTTTTGTTTTCATCAATCGTCACTAGGTAGCGTAATGATGCACTTGAATACACAATTCTGCATACTGCCCAATAAAATTTAAAAAAATATATCGTCACGGTCTCTACCGGCAACCAGCGATTTCAAAAATTATATGGAAACGCAAGAATATACGAGAAAACCTATGGTGCATAGACGTTTCGCCAGATTTTAACAAATGTAAAAACCCGACGAAAAGTACCCTTATCAAAATGATGAAAACAGAGAATGATAAAGATTATCTGTTACTTATTTAACACTAGTATTTGGTTTACGATTAATTGAATAAAAAAAATACTTGAGGTTTAATCCACACTTGAATCATATATTTCAGAAGTGATTTATAGATAAATCAAGAAAAAATTATGAGAGAGTAAACCAACTGGTCACTAATAAGAATGAACACTGAATGAATGAAATAGTTTTGCGTAAACAAAGAAATGTCTTGGATCGAGTTTCTGCTTCGAAACAAATATTTTTTTAAATAAAAGCCTTTTATTAAAAGGTCACATTGAAATTTTGGCGTTGTATGCGTTAATCAATCAATCAAATACATTCTCTCTTTATGTGTAGGATATCACTGAAGCGATTCTAACATAATTTTAGGAAACACTGCTCGCGACCAGTGTTTGGTTAAATGAAGTGAGATTTCGTTTAATTTGCCTTAAATGAAATGAGTTCCATTTAAACGACTTAAACAAAATGGATGCTACTCAGTTATACCCCTTCCCCTGAAATTGATATTGATGTCTAAGGCTGCATACCATAATTTAAACGGCAATTTTTAAGAGAAACATTTGTTAAGCGTTCACTTTGTTAGGCCACAAAAATTTGCATGTATTCATTTACAATACTCATTTTTGAAAGAATTTTTTCATTCTGAGGGACTACGTTAGGCAAAAAGACCTCAGGAATCCAAATCTGAAAACAGAATTTCAAGAAGAGGCTTGGTTCCCGAGATATAAACATAGCCAGCCGTAAACAGTTTTTATCCTTTTTTTCTCCTAGTTTTGATCATATCCCAACAACCAAACCTCTTATTGAAATTCTGTTTTCATATTTGGATTCTTGAGGCCTTTTTGCCTACTGGGGTGCTTCAAAATATCCTATCAAAAATGAGAATTGTAAATATAGACTTACCAACAGCTCTAATTTTATTTAACCACTTTCTACAGTAAAAGTTAATCCGACTACAGAGATCGACACAATATAACAGCTAATCAGGAGTAGTAAGAGATTTAAAGCTCTCTACACTTTGATTCTGGCTGAACTGCACAACGGTTTTCATTATAGCAATGGACATATCCCGAGTATTTTCTACTAAAATGCTACAGATTTGAGTAAGAAGCGACAGTCTGCAATAAAAACAATTAGAATACGCACGAATAAGTAACAACCCCTTACCTCGCCCGCAAAGTCACTCCCGTGTACGCACAGACCTAAAACAATCAAGAATAAAGAGTCGAAGGTATCGAAAACACACAGGAAGACAAGATTACACCTGTTTACAGAAGCATATAGTCGGATTGGAAAATGCCCGGAACATTTAGAAATTTGTTTTGATTGCTCATTTAACCGCAAACTAACTTTGGAGTGTCTTTAATCACTTTTAATTCTTTATTTCGTAAAATGATCAAAAATAACCAAATAAAATGTCCTTTCTCAATGCATATCCCCTATTTCTTCGCAACGCTTCTTCATAATGCCTCATCTGTAGAGATTGAGCTGGATGTTCGTCTGTAAATATGCCCTTCGCTTCTTCTTCCCGACATATAAGCGCGCTGTCGGTAATGATAGCAACAATTTCTATAGCGCAATAATTAAGTATATAGACGATGCCATTTTCAACATTTGGTGCACCCAGCCATTCTAGAAAATACTTCGAGTAGGTCTGCGATCTATGATAAAAAAAAAATAAATGAGAATAAATTAGATAATAAGCTAAAAAATCGACTTCTTTCCCTTACGACTGCAAAATGAGGTTGTCCGAGCACTTGCAAACTTTTCATAGGCGACTGTGTCCATTTGCTGTATCCTGGTCGTCATTCTCCTTACCCTCTCGATTTTCGTCTCATCAGGTGCAGTCGATTCAAGCATTTGACTGAGTTCATCGGCAACATCCATTTCTTTCAACGCTTCCAAGAGAGACTTTGACCCAAAATAAAGTATTTTATTGACGTCTAGAGATTATATATAACAGCACTAAGGTTAGAAATATGGCAATAAAGGAACCCTAAAAAGTCAAGGAATAATAACATCACTCACATCTGCGATCTGTCATCCACTGGATTGGAGGCACTATCCAACTTGTAAACGGGTGCAGCATCATTTAGAGAATAGGCCAAACTGGACACTGAATCATTCAACTAAAACTGAATTAAAAACTTAACTCGAGAACGGATTTCATTACCATACCTTCATGTACTGGATTAATCTTTTGATAAAAATCGGATGGCGTCTGAAGGCGAACAATATCTCTAGGTAACCCAAAGTACTGCAACTGAAAATAATAGCAGATGAACAACTTAACAACTCCAAATTCAACACACTTCCTGGCCAGTGCAACATCTTTAGCTTTCAAAATAAGCTTCCTCATTTGTTGATGAACCTGCAAATCCAAGTATTAGCAACCTTGTACATTAAGTGCGTCAAAGACTTCTAGCATGTTTTTGTTTCCAGCTAGATAGCTTTTTCGAAAACGTCACAGCAAAAGTCATACCAATTCGAGCATAAATTTCTGGCAGCATACTAGTGGCTCATTTGAATCACCTGTAAAGAGGTAAACTTTTAATACAAGCATGCTTATGCATTTTTTTGACAATTTCGAAGAAAAATTATTTTTAAAAAACCTACCATACGAAAACATCACTAAATGAAATACGGTTACCAAAAAAAAAAAGGTAATTGTGAGCAATAAAAGGGCTAGAGTAAACTTGACGAAAACGAAGCTTGGCAAGGACGAAACTTGACCAAACGGAATTTCTCAAAACAAAATTGAAGCCTAAGCCTAATAGTTTTGTTGAAAAAGAACTTTGAATTAAAAATGGGAATATTTAAAAAATTATATATGAAACTGCTGGGCCATTTTTGTTGAATAAAATAGAGAAAAGAAGCAAGTAAGCTAGTTTTTAGACCTAACAAGGGTTGGAGAAATTTCCTTTGACCAAGTTTCGTTTTTGCCAAATTTCCCCTAGCCAATAAAAGCTTGACTTACTGTTCTTAATTATTGCCGAAATCGGATAATCTGAATGCTCATTGAAAAGTTCGACCAGACCACTACACGATTCCATGCTGCTCATATCTTCAGGCTGACTGTTTGTTGTGATCTGCAAAAGAAAGTTAAAAACAACAATTTCTAGATCTAGAAGGCTATAAAGGAAAGTAGACGGACGGTTGTCCGACATTTGCGCGCAAAAACGTTGTCACAGGTAAACCATAAGTAAACCATTAAAATCCGTAAGTAAACCATCTCGAGGGTAGGTAAACCATACAGATGGAAATACCTATTGTATGATTTCTCGGCCACGAAACATCGCCGGCCTTAACATCGCGGGGACAAAACATCGTCAGATGTCTTCAATGTACTGTGTTTTAGGGCATCGACAAGAAGTGTTAGAAATCAATGGTTGTTATTTTTCATTTTGTTATTCTCACCCTAGCAACTTTTCATATCAAAAATTAAGTTTTTTCCAAAGAAAACTAGGCAAAATGTGACCTTTTGCCTTGGCCCCCAAGGTAAATTAATTCTGAGATGGCTTTTCGTGACTAAAAAGTGAAATTGAACATAATTTTGTTGATTAGAGCCTACCGCATAAAGGAACACTGGTATGCATACGTGTTTTATGCATCCAGAGTCACTTTCGAGTGATTTATTTCCAGGTATGTGTGTACGTATCTCAACCCCAAGCCCCCGGAGGGAGGGTAAAAGGCTTAAAGGGTTAAAGATGCGCGCACAGACTTACCTGCGAGATGAATCCGAGCATGACTCTCGACCAAAAAATGCATTTAAAGACTCTTTTTTGCCCAGCTTCAGTAATCAAAACATGGTAGAATTCCCTAATATATGGAAGTTTGTTCACAAACACATACATTTTTGGGTATACAACTAAGCCTTAAGCTTAGAATAGACTAGCGTAGGTTAGCCGTGAACCAGCGTACACCGTGCTTCATTTAAGTTTAGGAATGACATACGACTCACTACAAATTATGACTGATGTTGGTGTGAGATAAGCCTACGCCGTGAACCACTAAAGCCATATGAAGCAGGGTATACGCTCGTTTACGGCTAACCTACCCTAAGCCTAAAGCTTAGTTGTATTTACTTTACGGGTAGATTAACCACCTCATGGTAGGTAAACTAGTAACATTACTAAGTAAGTTAAGGCAGGTAAACTAGCCGCATGACTGAAGCTCAATCATTCTGCAACAATAACAACCCAAAAACAAACATTCTTTGGGACAAATAAGAAAATCTTTGACATAGATTTGATCGATGGAAAGTACCGCATATAGAAAATTTTAGCACGCAGCCTGTTATAAACCAATCCAACTGAAGGCATAAATAATAATTTTTGAAGTGCAGTACGTAACATCGTTCGCCGGTGTTAGACAAATCTGCATTTGAAGAGTAAAAGTTGCAAACACCTTTTTCTCTGATCGTCTTCTCCATTTTCCACTTGTTCTTTGGTATTTTTATGTTTGCTTTTCGTCTTGTGAATTTAGTGGTTATGAAACAAGGAAAAAGGAGAACTTCTGCCTGATAACATACATTATTGGTTATTATGGTTTTCTTTTTTTGTTATTGGTTTTATCAGAAAAAGTGTGTAAACTCACCCCACTCTTTTCCCCTTCTATTATCAAAAAGACGGTTCTGATGTTTTGCTATCATTTTCTGAATTGTTCTTCCAATTTTCTACGGATAGATTTCCTGAATTTCTAATTGAATCTCTTTTAAGATTCTTTCATGATGTCGGTTTTGGATCAAATTAAAAAGCACTCGATTGTTGTCGCTGATACAGGGGACTTTCTAGGTTTGTAATTTTGTATGGTGTTCTCGTACTCTTTCCCTGTTTAGCCATCAAAGAATTCCAGCCAACTGATGCCACAACTAACCCCTCACTTATTTTGAGCGCCGCTAAAAGTGACAACTACAAATCGTTAATAACCGAAGCCATTACTTATGCCAAGAAGCAAGCTGCTGGAAAGCCAAGAGAGGAAGGTAGCCTTCTTGATTTTTCCTTTTTTGACTTGTCGAATATAAGTCTCTTATTTCAGTTCGAGCACTTGGTCAGTTTATTATTTTTCTTGGTTTGCCTAAATTTTTGTCTGATATTTTCATTTCTAGCAATTGACAAATTGTTCGTTCTCTTTGGCAAAGCAATCCTTCAAATTATCCCTGGGTGAAACTAAATTTTTGTGTAAGACAATAGGATTTCATGAAAAATTTAAAAAGTTTAGACGAGTGTCCACGGAAGTAGATGCGAGGTTGTCTTTTGACACGCAGGCCTCCATAGACAAAGGTTGGTTTGAAAAGACATGCCGTTTCTTTCAAAAGTGTGGTTTCAGGTCTGGCCCTGATCAAACTGTATGAAGAGGAAGGTATTTCCAAGGACAGAATTCTTATCAAGCTTGCGTCGACCTGGGAGGGAGTTCAAGCAGCCAGGTAACCTGAGCTAGCGTCTGACTTAGAAATTGAACGCACCTTGTCATTGAAGTTGACTGTATAAAAGCCTGCATTTGTTTAGAGAACTGGAGTCCAAACATAAAGTTCATTGCAACATGACCTTGTTATTTAACTACCACCAAGCCATTGCTTGTGCTCAAGCCAATGTCACCCTTGTCTCTCCCTTTGTTGGCAGAATTTTCGATTGGTACTGCAAAAATACAGGTAGGGTTGAGCCTCCGAACAGGAATTAAACTTCGAATCACACAAGATGTGAGGCCTGGTTTGATTGGTGCATGGACTATGGTGTGTTTGTGGGTGGTGTATTGAAAAACAAAATAAATTATGAGGGTTTCTTACAAGGCAAAAATATAGGTTAACAACCGTAACGAATTGACTATTATAAAAATGATTGCGAACTGGCCATGGCGGACTGGATGTACAGCCTCGCACACTTAGCGACTCAGCTATCGCAGTAAAACACCTCCCACACCCGAAGTGTTATTTTCTGGTGGTTATTCTTAGGAAATCAGCTAACTAAGCCCCTATATAATCCCTAGTAGTTATTGAAACTGTTGTAAATTCCAAAATTGCAGACACAAAAAGCTACAATCGCCAGACCGATCCCGGTGTCAAGGTAAATTAATATTGCTTTTCAATTCATAACGCTTAAATTGAATTTTAAGAGTGTTGTCAGCGTTTACAACTACTACAAAAAGTTTGGTCACCACACCCAAGGTATGAAAGACTAATTACTTGTGTGTTAAATTACGGGGTGGTCTAAGATTTGTGCATACTTTGAAACTGCTATAATTTTTTATTTTGCCTAAATTTGAAAATCTGTTTGTACAGATCAACTCAGATCTTTTTTGGGTGTACAAAGATTAGTAATTGTAAAGCTCAAAAATGATATCACTGGCACTCTCAACAGCTAACAAAAAAATAATTGACAAAATGCCAAATTGGAACTTTACTGAATTTGAAAAAAGCTGTTAAAATTTTGCCGAACTGGTCAAAAGGCAATTCGAAAATTACCGAACTCGAAAGATCTACTCCTTGATTGATTAAAATTCTTAATCTCTCTTGCTAGGTGCTAAAAAAATGAGTTAAATGCAATTTCTCAGCAAATTGTAATAAACCTGCTTGGGATCGACAAAAGTTGTGCGATTCCTCGAGGAAGAGTGAATATGGTAGACGTGCAACAAATTGCAGTCCCTCATGGTAGTGGATGTGTACGAATAAGAACCCCCTCCTCCCTCAAAACATAGTGGATGTGTACACAAAGCAATTACTCTGAGGCTTGAGGGACACAGAAAAATTAAAAGATGTAAACATTCGAACAGTGGAGTTCTCGAGTCCAGGTAATTATGAATTCCTTTTTTACAAGTTCGGCATATTTCAAATTACTTTTTAACGACTTAAAATTTGACGAGATGTGTGTATATCGAGATATGTCAAATAAGACGGCATCGAAAACTAGGTCAATGTGTAAAACAGATTTTCAAATTGAGGCAATATATCCTAGTAGCTCTGAGGAATGGGGAGTGTATATCCTAGTAGCGCCAAAATAAGTGTAGCATTTTAAAATTGTGCACAAATTTTGGACAACCTGTATATTATTCTACTCTTGATTTTAGTTATGGCAGCTTCTTTCCGAAACACTGAAGAAATCAAGGGACTTGTTGGTTGTGATCTTTTGACTATAAGGTAAGCCTGGTCTTGGTATTCCAATCAACTCCAAATTTTAACAGCATTAAACTGTAGTCCTGCTTTGCTCAAAGAGTTGGCCAATGAACAAGAGTCTGTCACACCTGTGCTCACCAAGGAAAATGGTACTGGAGAAATTTTCCAAAACATTTAGTTTGATCGATATTATCTTAGCCCAAAAGACGCAATTGGCAGAAGTAAAGGTGGATGAGAAAGAGTTTAGATTCCAATTGAATGAGGTATTTTCAAATAAACATTCTTGATTATTAAGAAATATGGTTGATAGGCTGGTTTTAGGATGCAATGTCCACTGAAAAATTGGCTGAAGGTATTCGAAAGTTTGCAGCAGATGCCCGTGTGCTCGAGAAGCTTGTGGACGACCTTTTATAAGTTGCCTTGTGTGAACATTAATAGACGCTTAACTTACCTGTTAGATTCATTTATAATGCATACAAGAGTCAGACGTTAATTGTTTAGTAAAATAACTTATTTTAAGTAAGTAAAACAATTTATCGTATTTTATTCGCAATGATATTTATGGTTCTAGTGACTCGTCTAGACCTGGATTAAATAGAAGAAAGCGATAATGAGGATTTTGAAGAATAATCCTTTGTCGAATTAATTTTGCTATTGTTGAGCATTTGAATGAGGTTAATTTTATAAGAGGCTTGGTCTTAGGTTCAAACTCTACTTGATAACTAACATGAAAACGCTTGCTAACCAGTTTCTAAACATATTTGTCTTTAATATATTGGACTCCAATCTATCAGAACAATAGAGATTAAATTTGCTCTTTTCAGTCCACAGAACCTTCGCCCAATCATGTTTTGTCCAGTGCAGATGCTCCTTCGCGGCCCTGCCCTGGTCCTCCTCTTGACTTGTGAGATCAGTGGCTTGCTTAAGGGTCGATTGCTAACTTCAAGCCCCATTTCTTCGCTGAATTCTTCCATTACATCCACTGATGTCTTCTTTAAACCCGCCCTTGCCTTCTTTATCATAGGATGATGTAGCCTATTAGTCAATTTTCTTGGCCTGCCGCTTTCGCTCTTCCTTGTGACGCAGTTTGCTTATTGTTTTGCGACCAAAGATGCGCGAAACAGTAGCATCCCTGAATCGACGTCTTCGACAACCATTGAAGAATAAATCGATTAGTTGTGCAATCAAAGGAAAAGTGATTTTCGACACAACTTGGATATACCTCCTGCAAAAAACAATTTTTGAAAGAATCTCTTTCTTAAAAAGATTTTCTTTTCTTGGAATTTTATTTTCATATTTGAATTTTGCACGTATTCTGTCTGTTCCTATGAATAGCTAGTTTCTTTGCTTGCACATTGTAACTTTGTGAATTACTGAAGCTTTATAAGCTGAAACCCCAATAATTTCTAGGTCTCCTATTAAATACCTTTCTACTGTTAAATTTTTACTAATGGCAACCTTGTTTTTCTACTTGAATTTCTAGACAACTTTAATGTGTGCCATGTCTGCTTCTATTAGAGGGAAAATATCGTTCCTGAGGCGTCCTGATGGCTCTTGCGAGGTCGAGTATGGAAGATCAAGGGTTTTTTTTAATTATTTAGCGATCTAAAATTTTCATTTAACACCTTTTGTAGATTTGGTGTGCTGTGAATGGTCCGGGTGATATTCAATCGTCCAAGAGGATTTTCGACAGGGTCAACGTATTGTGCAACTTTAGCAGGCTACCATTTGTTACTGATAAGATTGGTCAGTTTTTTCCCCGTGATAGAAAAAAAAAAAAGCAGAAACGTTGCAATTTTCTTTTGAATAGAGTCATTCATTTTTAGAAATTTCCAAATCAAGTAATGTGGCTTCAACTTCTCATATATCGAACAAATTCATCGCCGCTGTGGTTGAGAACGCTATAGATGTATCAGGTTAATTTGTCGAATTCATTTTTATTAATTTATTGTTTTTTTTTGCAGCTTACCCTCGCACATGTCTTCAAGTCTGCTCACAGGAGATTAAAGTCAGTGGTATGATGGATTCATTACTAATCAATGGTATAGCTCGCTTCGCAGCTTTTTCAAAAAGTTTAACCTAATAAATATTTAGGTCTCTGCCTTGCTTTGCTGGATTGTGGTATTCGCCTCAAACACGTTTTCTGTGCTGTCACAATTTGTATGAAAGGGTCAAAAGAAGAGAGAATCTTTGTAGTGGAGCCAAGTGAATTTGATCTGCAGTCGGCTGAAGGCGTCTTCACATTTGTCTTCAAGCCATCGTTGACAGGTGCAGGAGGAGGAGTCCTCATAGCAAATGATTCTTCCGGACTGTTCAATTCCAGTGATTATGAAAAAGCGCTGAAATTTGCCAGAGTTGAATGTCTTCCAATTTTTGACTTTTATCGCCGTAAAATTTACGAAAAATTTGGTTATTCGTTGAAAATTTGATTGTGCTGTATGCCTCCTCCGCTGTTAATGTAGATTTTTTTTTTTTTTTGAAAATACTGATCTCAGTGAATTACGTGCCCTATACTCTTAGGTGGAGATTTCTTTTAATCTCCATGCTGAATTACTTTTCCGAAACTCGGATTATAAGGTTATAGAGGCTATCTCCTACTATACACCCTATAGTCATTCCTATTATACTCAGCAACGAGTATTTTCCGCAAAAATTTGGCTCCAAGCCTAAGCGCAAATACCGGGTAGGGCCACAAATATCCTCAATGGCGTTGTACCAAAATGGGGTAGAATACCCTAAAACAGCATGGTTTACCTTGGTTCCCCAGGGCAAGAAGTCAATTTTTGGTCGAATTTTTTTTTGCTAAGAAGTGTCGACTATGTTTTCTGCAAGTTTTGAGTGCTAAAACATCGAAATAATGTGCTAAAACCATTTTTTGGGCGAGTTGGTGTAATGGAGTCTAACCAGATAAGCAAAAAATGTGCTTGGGCAAAGACTTTTCCACTACTGTAGTAGTTTACTGGTCGTAAAATAAAATGTTAAGGCGGTAATGTTCAAATCGGTGTTTTTGGTTTTTTGCTAGTCGGTTAGGTGTTTATGTATAGCGAGAAAGAAAATAAGTCTTCGTTTTTTACTGTGGACTCCAGAGTCTGGAGGTTAAAATTTATTCTTTGAAACGACGAAAAAGCTGAAAGAGACGCTGATTTTATATCTTTATTTGTCTCTTGTTAGCTCTTCTTATTTTCATTTGTTTGTTGACGTTGAAATGACTAGTTTATCGTCCCATTTTAACCGTCACTGTTATAACTTTTGGATTTATGAGTTGCATGAATAACTTCATAAAAATCTTGGGCTTTATAACTTTGTTGAAAGGGATGGCCTTCCAAGCCACCTAGATTGATACCTAATACTACTTGTCTCGATATTTTTTGTTGACATAAATTTATCGCCTTAGGGTTTCGTAAAAAAGCTCTTGTGCAATGGCGTTAGAACCATTTGAGTGGAAACCCAGCACTTCGCAACAGAGCCATAATTTTGATTTAAACGAGTTGTGTTCATCCTGGTGAGCGCTTTACTGATTGAAATTTTACAAAATCTCTTTTAAATTACAGGATTGCCAATAATATTTCTCATAATTCCATTAATTCTGCTAGTCCTACACAATCCAGTTCTCAGGCTCAGCGTCCCTCACATTTCTTAGGCAAGTTTTTTGCATACTTTACTTCTGTATGAACATTTATTTTCTCATTTAGTCTGGAGCGTCGGACTTTCTTTTGTCACCATAATTTCTCTATGTGCTCTGGTCGGTATTCTGTTTATGAGATTTTTGAAGAAAAAAACTTTCAACACGTTTATCACTTTCTTTGTGAGTGTGGGAGGTGAGGATAAAAATCCAAATTTTACGTTTCGTAATAGCCATTTTTAGTTGGCTCTCTCAGGTTGTGTTTTATGCAAGGTCAATAATTGAAAAGGCCAATGATGGTTTCCGTTTCAGTGGTTCGGCCGTCTTTCACCTCCTTCCTCAGGTTACTTTTTGCGTTAAAACAATTTGTTAGATCACGGGGCTTACTTATTACAACTAGTGGTGGCTCAAAAACCATATTTGGCAAATTATGCAACAGAAAATTATTGAAGTAGATGCAATCTAATTTTTTTTGTCAGGTACAACTTTTGGGCCACTCTTTATATTACTCCATAATTTATTTGGCAAGAGAATAATAAGACATTTTCTTAGGCCTTCGGTTTAGTTGTTGAGAACTCTAGCACATTTTCCAATACCAACCACGACTATTTGAGTAAAGCACTAGCTGCAGTTGTTGGCATATATCTGTGAGTTGTAGTTCGGCACTACCGTATTTCTTCTAATTATTCCCCCACAATCTTTTTTACAGTTTCTTCTTCTCTGACAAACTTATAAAAATAGTTCTGGAAACAAGGAAGGTAAATTTTTGTGAGTTGCTGAATATATGCATGTTTATAAGATCCCGTCGCTTTCAGCGCAATAGAAATGAGCCTACCGAACTTCCTCAGCTGAACCCACCGTTGATCAAAAGAGAGAAGGAAAATGCAGCTGATGGTCACAGCCATGCTCACTTTGATTGCTCTTCTGATGCATTGATCTCTTCTCAAACGGTTTTTACTTTAGTTTTTTAAACCGCAATATTTATTTTTAGAAAGGCATCCAAGCGAAAGAAGGAGATAAACTTGACAGAGTCATTCCTGATGAGATCCACGAAGCTTCTTATAACCGACAAGTGAATAGTACATATTTATTTGAAATTTGATTTAAGACCCACTTTAGGCCCATTCAATTTGTGTGCACGATCATGACATGAAATATAATGAAGGCGACTCTGTTATTGCCACTGTTGCTTGGTATGACTTCTATTCACTATCACGCAAACAATGAAGTCAAATTTTAGGATGATCATTTTCGGAGATGGATTGCATAATTTGATTGATGGGATAAGTAAGTCTTTTTTGGCGTTTGATGATTACTTTCTCTTTTCTACAAATAACCTATCAAGGTATTGGTGCAAGTTTTTCCGTAAGTCTCTAGTTAATATCATATAATACATTTAATTACTTTCTCGGCATAGAGGCATTTCGGCAACCGGATTTTTATCATTTCGTATTTTACAGTCTTATTTTGTTTGTAAAAAACTTGCAAAAGCATAGATCGCACCCGGGAGTTTGCTTGATATCTTTCGGCCGCAAAGAGCCGCAAGCAGAAACTTTAAAATTCGAAATGGCAGAAGTTAGTGTAGAATGTTACAAAACGTAGGAAGCAGCTGCGCACTTTTTGCATTTTAGGAGTCCATTCTCAGTGGGATCAGTGTGAGTGTCGCTGTGCTCTGTGAGGAATTTCCGCACGAACTCGGTGATGTGGCTATTCTTGTCAGTGCTGGAATGGTAAATCAATAATTACAAAGTCAGTCTGCCAACACTATTTGAATGTTGTAGACACTTCGGCAAGCTCTGGTGTATAATCTTCTCTCGGCTCTATCCTGTCAGTTTTATTATTTAATAAGTCAATCCTCTCAGTAAGAATAGCCCCTCAAGTTCGACCGCCTTCTGAGCCTGCCTATTTTCTTAACTTAATTTTTGCTGTCGTTCTCCAGTTTTTATGTCGATAACTCTACACAAAAAGGTGCAAGTAAAGCAGAATATACAATTTATTTTGAAAAGACTTAACAATTTCACTACATTTATACAATGTTTAGGCGGAGGGGCTATAATACAATAGCACCGTTTTAAAGATTGGTGATCGAGTTTAATGGCTTTATTTGTTGAGAGAATTGACTGTAAGAAACCCTTAATCAAGCCTTATAATTAAAGGTTACATTGGATTCGTGATCGGCGTTGTTGGTACAATTTGTTTTCAAAATTGAATTTGAATGTTTACTAAACCTGATTAAAATTTCAGTAGGCAATGTTGATGAATCCTTTGCCGCATATACTTTCGGGTTCGCAGGTGGCATGTTCCTTTACATTTCTATGTCTTGTATGATGCCAGAGATGAAAAATGCTATGGAAGAGGCATTAAGCGTATTTTTTTGTCTTAATCCTATCGATAAAAAATCAACATTTGTTTGCAGATTTCTTTGGCACGTGGACTTGAAGTTTTGACTCTGCAAGCCATCGGAGTCAGCGTCGGCCTAATTGTGATGGTAAACACCCTGTCTCGAAAACTTATCTCGTTAATCACAAACACTTTTAGGCCTGCATGGCGAACTACGGAGGCCAAATTCAGTTTCAGACTTGATAAGAAAAGCACAATCTTTAGGATAAATTTATGAGTTGCACCGATTAAAATCCAGCTGTTTCAAAGGTTAATAAAATGAAGAAACATCTTTTTATTCTAACGTCGATAAAGTGGGAACACGTGCAGCGAAATAAATGAGAACATAGAGTGTAATATAGAATCTGCTGAGACAGTTAATGAACCTCAGTAACGACGCACTCCGCGAATAGTATTCTGGGGTACGCTCCATACAGGCAGACGCTGGAGGAAATTTGGTGGCTCGAAGAACGGATCACTCTAAAAAAATGATGTTGTTAATTAATAATTAATTAGCAGCAAAAGCAAGAGAAGCTAACCTACCTTGAACTGTTGCGACCTCCGATTTAAGAAGTTGTTTCTCTGTGACTGACGACGTTGTGGCGGCTGGAAGTTGGTGACTTGCTGTTGTCGGAAATTCAGCTGACGAGAACTTCTCTGTTGACGTGGCGGACGATTAACGTAGACCACCTGAGGAGCTGCCTGCCTTGTGCCTCCAGAAATAGATGTTCTTAGCTGGGAAATGTGATCCCGCAGACTTGGACGACCCTGCATTATGTTCCTCGGTTGATACACTGGAATCCGACGCTCTCTTTGTTGTCGAACAACCACCTGTGGAACTGTTCGAAGCATTACTGGCCTAGAAGCGACAGGAACACTGAAATAAAAATTTTGAAAATTCGCGAACGCTTAGCTTTTGAACACTCTGATTTACGTACTAGTTTAAACGACGCACAACTGCTGCATTCCCAGCATTTCGAAGAAAGCGCGTTTGACCTCTTCCACGGACTTCAACGACATTTTCAACAACAGCATTTCCACGAGAACGACGGTTAATCAACCGAGATCTTGGATTGAGCTTTAGACGATTCACCATAACAGCCTTTCTGGCCACTCTTCGACCCCTCTAAAAAAATTTATGCATTTCGACAAAGGAATGGCGACAAAGATTTATAACTTACGATTTTTGGACTTTGAAAAGCCTTACGACGAGAAACCACCTGAGTCTGAACATTCGACTGAGCCAAAGCCTTCTATAAAAAAAGTTGAGCCAAAAATAACATGAACAACAGAAAATGAAACAAACCTTGACCAATTTCTGCACAAGCCTCTTCGTAGCCACAGTAGATGGTGTCTGTTTTGACGTTCTCACCACTCGCTTAGGACCATTCCTTGGAGTGCTTGAAGCCTTGCCCTCCAATTTAATACGTT
Organism: Subanguina moxae; assembly: GCA_000981365.1. NCBI lineage: Eukaryota > Metazoa > Nematoda > Chromadorea > Rhabditida > Anguinidae > Subanguina > Subanguina moxae. The sequence goes on from BBSZ01009709.1 coordinate 17,759, forward strand.
AATATATGAAAGCTAACCAAATGCTCAAATTAAACACCTTCTGCAGGCGGTTCTTCTGAGATGGTTTTAAAATCTTTTTTCCACTACGCAAAATTCCATTGGAAGCCTTGCTGTCTTTGCGGCTCCCTTTCTTTGCTCCCTTGTTTTTGTTCTCCTTGATAATATCATCTAAAATTAACAACATGTTATTAGATAAAACCCAATTAGCTAATAGTCGAGTCTTTATACGCACTGGCGACTCCCGTTGAGGACTATGTGAAAAAATTGTCTCGGAGAACAAGAGAAATACTTTTATTTTAGGGGAATTACCGATGTACAAGGTTTAGTAAAAATAACATACCGAGACTCATCTCCACTTTGCTGGATGACATGATCGCTCCTAAAATTGTTGATGAACTGGACCATCATGTGTTCAACACTCCACGAAGCGAAATTCACAAGACAGGGATTAATCACGTGATTTTGTATCACTAATGAGTAGAAGGCTTTATCCCCAAGTGAGATGGGTCATATGGAGCAAAGAAGGTCGTTGGTTGCTGATTGACACATTATCAAAAGTTGGAAAATCACCGAGCAACTTCTATGGACAGTCACATAGAAATTTTCTTGGAAAGTGGATGATCCCCTATGTTGCGGTTGCGGCAAAAAATTGTCCCATGTCTGCTGCTTTTTAACTTTATTGCGACTTATAAGTGCATAATGCACTCATGAAGAAACCAACAAAATTACACAGCAAAAGCGGAAGAGCACTGCTATCATGAAGTGAAACTCGCAAAGAAACCATATAGCTAAAAGGGTTTAGACTCTACCTAATTCTGAAAAGAGTATTCAAGTAAAAATTAATACTTAGAAGCACTTAGACGAATAAGAATTAGTCAATAGATGCAAACAGAAAATAAAGAGGACGTAAACTGATTAGAAACCAACTGCTAAAGTAAATATGACACAGTAACGTATGCATGAACAACACTGCTATCAATCGATAAGTAGGAATCGCGATAAGACAAAAGTCAACCACACTATGCCAAGCACTACGGTAGAGTTGCTTATTCATCGTGTAATAATTTTGAATTATTTTATCTAAAGGATGAATTGTGGAAGTCTTTTGCTTTTCGTGTACATTGTACACTACACTTTCATAATAACGACCACCCTCAGCCATTTTTGTTGGGTTTGCCGTAACTAGCCAAACAAGCCCCTCAAAAGTAGACTCCCTTACAACATGTGCTGAAAAGACACATCAGAGCTGTAATTGCGGATCAAAGAATTGCATTTTTCATCTACTCTTAGACTCCATAACGGATGGGACATAGGGCCAAATTCCCTTAGCATGACGTTAAAAATGTGATAAGAGCGTAAAATAAAGAACTGGTTTGGCACAGACGGTTAGGGGTTTGATTGAAGGACCCTTGTTGTATCCTTACTACACCTGTCTTATTCGCGAATTTTTTATGTTCTTATAGCTTTTTTTGTTGTTGTTTAGATCATCGCTGATATAAGACGATCAAGCTATGACTGAGGTAAATAAATTTTTTCTGATATAAGTTTTACAAAAGGATTTAAAGGGGCATTGCCATTGTTGACAATGTAAATCGTCCAAATTTGAGTATGTGTGGGACACTTATCTTTTGTCTATCAGTACTCTTTCAAACAGTTAGGAATCCGGTTGTTTTTTAGACGAAATAGAAGGTGTATATGGCGCATTCAAATTTGAGCAATTTCATTTGTTGGCAGCGGCAATAATCTCTCAATTAGGTATCTCTTACTTGCAGGTGGTAGAACAGGATGCTCCTATCAAAGTCAACAAATGGGATGTACGTTTTATTATCAATACAATTCCATACCGAAAGTGATCATATTTTAAGGGTCCAACGGTCAAGAACACGTTAGATGACGCAGTCAAGAAAGTATATAATCGTTTTGCTTGCACTTTTGCTAACGTCACACCTATCTAGATCATCAACGATAATTACGGGTGGACGGAAAGACATACCTTGGGTATTTGTATTTTCTGATCTGCATATTTTCTCACTGATCTTTCAGCGGATGGTCGTTTGGTCCTGTCTTTGATTGCTGTTTCTAGTGAGTATTGTGATTTTTCAGAAATTTCCGAGCAAGGCGATTTTACATAAAATCATTTTAGTTGCCGGGTCTGCATTGGTCTACGACTACATTTACCCTTTTCCGAAATCAAAGACGGTAATATAAAATTTGTAGGAATTAATTTTTTGTTTATATCTCAGATGTTGGCCACTTGCTCGATTAGCTATTTTGTGATGATGTTCATTCTCCAGTTCTATCAGGCAAGCTTCTTTAGATTGTTTGAAGCTGCTAGTAAGCTTTCCTTTTGCAGTGGTATGTTGAAAAGACTACATTTTTTCAAGCAATTGAGATGGATGGCAAAAACACAATCAATTGGAAGTGGTCATCGGACATGAAGCGGTAAATCGCTTTTTAATTCTTCCTAAAAAAACTATTTCTTAAGTTTTAGATATGACGACAAGTACATTTTGGTAGCTGAATATTCGCAGGTTTGGGTCTATCTTCGAGTTATTCAGGAATAATTTTCAATATAGGGAAGTCGTTCTGGAAGCATGAAAGTTGTGAGGTCAATTGCTGCTTACATTACCGATAATGGGGAGATCGTTTTGCCTCTTCTAAAAAAAGATGTCGGTGATTTTGATTTGCTAAGCCTTTTACTAAGGCAGCTAATTTTATCTGCTTGTAGGTTGATTTTTTGCGAAAGAACTTCTCGAAGAGTTCTTCTAAATGTGAATGAGCGCCACTTATATGTTGATGATGGTCGTGATAATGATATTTTCTGTTTGTCCTGTCGATTCAGCATAAAATTATCTGTTGGGTTGTAATTGTCTGTTATTTTTTTTCGCCGTCTATGCTGTTGGATATCTGTAAATTCTTTTTGTTGTCAGTTTTATTTTTCGGTGTCTGGTTTAAATGAACTTTTTCTGACTCAATGCGTTAGCATTTGTACAGTCTATAAGCAGCCTACCGACAGTGACATTCAACAATTAAAGTCTAATTTGTGCAACAAAATTACTCGGCTAAATTCAAAATTTAGCTTATAAATATGGGGTTGAATTGCAATAATGGACCTTCGACCTCAGAAGTGAACCTTTTCAGCACATCATTTGGTGCAGACTTTGTTACGGTAATTCTTGTAGATAATTAAGAAATCAATTTTGTGATAAAATCTTGCTTTAGTTGGTTGCAGAGCAGTTGGGAGTTACGGAGCTAACGGAATCACTTGCTTCCGAAATCGCCGCACACGTGTCTTTTGTCACTAGAAGTGTTCTCAACATGGCCAGAAAATTCCAGAATAGTGGTAAACGACAAACTATGATTGCTGATGATGTAGAAGGTGCTCTGGCATTCTATGGATTGACGGTATTCGTAGTTCAAAAGATCCCCTTACTCAGCTGGAAATTTCTTTAGCCTCAATTTGGATACGAAATTCCCGGCTATGACCATATTCCTTTTCGTCTGGCTGGCACTTTAGGCAAGGATCTATATGTTAGAGAGGATCCTGAAATCGAATTAACTGCTCTTGTAAACAGTGCTCCTCCGAAACTACCTTTAGAAATGTCGATAAAATGTAAGTTTGCTTTGATGTGTTGTTCTGCATGCCAATTGTTCAATTTTAGCACATTGGTTGGTTATAGATGGACAGCAACCTGCCATTCCTGGTGTGAAAAATTTGTTATTTCTTTGAAGTAAAGGGTGAACCAAGAAATCTTTAGCATCAGAACAAAAATTTATTATTGAATAAAGTCAGAAGAATTTCTTGGTCCATCCTGCAAGATTTTGAAGTTTTTTATATTGCTTTTTCTTGAATCTAACTACGATCTGAATCCTGTAAAATATTCCTTTCAGAAAATCCTGTTATTCAAACGCCAGTAGAAGCGTCAGTCTTGAATTTGAGTGAAAAAACAAAATCTGTTGCAACTGCTGAAAATGCACCTTTGGCATGCTTTTGTAAACTATAATTCATCTCCATGTCATTGAAACAAATTCAGCTTCTTAACCAATTTGCAAAGGTGGTTCGGAAGACAGAGCATGTGCAGATAAAGACGCATGCCACAACTCATGCTCTTTCACTGGAGCAACAAGTCTTTTTCAAAGAGATCACAGAAGCCATAATGGGGAATGATGAAGGCAAGCGAACGGTAATCTTTATTAAAATATTAATTTTATGGCCCTCAAAGCCAATTGACAATCGGTTGTGGTTGTTGGAAAACAATTGCAATGAATAATTTCTAATTAAAATTTTTATTTCAGGAGGCGCTTCACTGCTTGCAATTCGATTGTGGACTTCATTCTTTGCTTCCAAGAATTTCAATTACTATCCATGAAGGGGTAACTAATTGGTAATGTGAAGGGATATCTCAACCAAAAAAATGTTTTAAGGTCAGATGCAATATTGTGACCAAGAATTTGGCTATTCTGATTTATCTGATGAGAATGGTACAGGCACTTTTGCAGAATGAAAATGTTTCGATTGAACGTTGTGTAAGTGTTCAGTCCATATTCGAAATGAGTTGTTTGGTTGACAAGAAGGTCAGTTAAGCTCCACGAATTGCTTCCTTCAGTGATGTCATGCATCCTTAGTCGACAGCTCTGTTCCAATTTGCAGTCGGATAAACATTGGGCACTGCGCGAATTTTCTGGTAAATTTTTTATTTTAACTGTCTTTATTATTACAGCAAATTTATTTTAGCAAAGTTGTTGGCTCGTATTGCAGAGTGCGTTTAAAATCCTTCGAAAAAAGTGTTTTTAATAGTTTCTTCGTTAAATCTCTTACTTTAGAAAGTGCCGGCACCATCCTACATTGCGTTCAAGAATTACGATCGAGCTGGCTCGCCCTTTCAATGACCCGAATTGTGCGCTCGCCACTCTCTATGGAGCTATTTTTGCACTTAATATGTTAGGAGAGGATGTAAGAAAAAAGAAAAGTTTTCTCGTAAAAGTAATTGAAAAATTTGTGAATTTAGACTGTTCGGACAGTTGTGATACCTAAAATTGATACAATATTCGCGATGATAAGAATAATTTCCAATGATAGGACTCTTTTGCCGGCCACTGAAGAGAAGCTTTCGTGGATTGTCAAGTTGCTGGAGAATCAAAGCTGAGCTCATTTCTTTTCTCTTACCTCATCTTTAAGGTTACTGGAAATATTAGGTCTTCAATCTGGTGTTGTATATTTCGAGAAATAAAATCCTTTTGGTTTTTTCGTTTAACATATTTTTTAATATACGCGTACCTAGAAATTATTGCAAGTTCAAGTAAAACAGGCCAATAAAGGGGCATGTGTGTGCGTGCGCATCTCAACCCCAAGCCCTCTTTTATTAAAAGTTCCACTTTTATTAAATGCTCAGGGATTTTTTTCCTCTTCTATCCTACATTGTTCTTAAATTAGAATAGGTGAACAGAGCACGTGTTGGTTCATAATTAATGTGCGCTGGCTTACCCTAGACATAAGGCTTAAATGTATGCAAAAGGATGTTTTGGGAAATTATTCATAACTATTTTCCTTTTTCTATTACTTATGTTTTTCTATTGTCATAAACGCACCTGTTTGTTTCCTGTGAACACATTTCCAAAAGCTTGAAAACGACTTCTTCTTTTTTTTCCGAGCAAGTAGTTACCAATCCTGTGAAGTGAAAGCAAGCAGAACCAACCTAAGCTAATTACTCCATTTTGTATAAACATCTGGGAAAGGGGATGGTTCGAGTTCCACTTTTATTAAATGCTCAGGGATTTTTTTCCTCTTCTAAAACCATCTTTCCTTTACACTTGGGTTGAGTTTTTAATATTTCTTATGGATTGTTGTAAGTGTAGAAACATCCTTACATTGTTTCTCATGTTATCTTCCACACCAACTTTATTGGCGACACGAATAGCTGGTAAAAACAAGTAAGTTCTTGTACTGTTACTTACAAAACTATTGAGCTTTTTTTGAACATCTACAAGAAATTGTAAGCTAGGAAATCATAAGCGCCATTTTCTTTCCATTTTTTTCAGACATGTCCAGCGCGCTCCGCCTGGGTAGTGTTCCCTCTTTGTCAAACTTTTGATTTAACTATTCAACTTGCAGTCCTCCTGGAGTGGAAGTTGGAGCAGTTGCTGTTCCAGATGATGTGCTTGGGAGACCTACTCCTTTTATTCCAGTACGTGTAAAAATAGAACCATAAGATCTTATTGTTTTTTTGTAGCTTAATCAAGGCGATTGTTACAATTAAGTAAAAGAATGGTCTATTTTAGGTGCTTAGACCACCAGGTAGTAGGTTAATTTTAAACAGAGGCCAGTTTAAAAAAACTATCTTAAGTTCCTTTTCAGGGGCTCCTCCTATAATTCCTGATCCTCCAACAGAGGAGGATGTGGTCGAAGAAATACAAAAACCTCCTCATTCGTCACCTCTAGCTCCACAGCTTCCTGCGGAGACAGTCGTGATTGGATCAAATGGGTAAAACAATGTTACAACTATTGGGTTGACAAATAATTTTTTTGTCGTTTTTTCTTTATTGAATATTTTAGCAATTTTTCATGAATTTGATTTTTAGAATCAGCAAAAGCAAGCGCTATCTCGCCAGCTACAACAGACCCTACTATCCTGGGCCTGAGGATTGGCCAAAGGTGTGCTCACAGTTAATTTATAAGGAAAACACTGAAGAAAAAAATGCAACAGTTGACTTCGAATCTGGGGTGTGTGGGGTTTAGAGTCTAAAAGTGCTGTTTTCAAAAAAAGTTAATAAAGAAAGTGCCACCGATGGGGTTCGAACTCGAGACCTAATCAGCATCAGAAAAATCCAAAAATTGGAGAAAAAAAAGAGACGACCCTGGTGGGGGATCGAACTTGAGAGGGCGCTCTTAATTTGAGTAAAAAGTAAGTGTTCTAGGTCTATCGCTACTTCTATCGCCACTACAACCATTCCCCAGTTGAAGTTATACAAAGACCAGTTGAAGAGTTTCTGCCACCTGTAGAGGAGCCAACATTTGTTGTGGTCAAAGAGCGCCATGCTGGTGGATACTTTGGATAAACTGTCAGGCAATGTGTTCTTCTCCTTTCAATGCCACTTTTCAACTTAATATTATAACTTGTCAGAGAAAATATATAAGTAGATGCTTTAATATCCAAATTTCTATTGACTCTTTTAAAAATAAATCAATACTTTAACTTATAAATCGGGCATGGAAAGTTTGAATGTCTAACCTATAGCTCTCTAGAATACATTTTTTGATGTGTGCCCATTAAAATGGTGAAGTGTTTTCGCGTGTGAACAACTGGACTTTAGTGGAAGTAAAAAGAAGCGCTCGGAGAATAAAATAACCAGTGCTCCCCCTTCTCAAGGTCACCCTGGTTGAGAGGCAAAACAACGCATAGATAAAGTGGACACATATCTTTGTACACATTTATTGGATCAATAAAACAGCCCACTTTCTACCCACCCAAATCGATCATGTGTATTTCTTATAGCCAACATACAAAAAATTTTTGTCTCACAACGTGAACGTTACATAACAAATTGCAAATTTTTTCTTCTTTTTTCTTCGTACATAGTTTCACGAGTCTTTTTCGCTGGATACTTGTTGTGGAAAGTGCGAAACTAATACTTACTTGAAAAATATGTCTGAGCTGAATTATAGCGTGACTGTACACCATAATTTACGTGAAAGTTTGTTACGAGGTACATTTGTTACGCGCTCACTTTGTTACGCCACAACAATTGCATGTACTCATTTGCAGTACTCATTTTTTAAAGGGATTTTTTCATTCTGAGGCACCCTGGTAGGCAAAAAGACCTCAAGAATCCAAATCTGAAAACAGAATTTCAAGAAAAAGCTTGCTTGCTGAGATATGATCATAGCCAGCCACAAAATTAGCTTTTATCCTTTTTTTCTCCTAGTTTTGATCATATCTCAACAACCAAACCTCTTATTGAAATTCTGTAGACCAGTTCAAATGTTACAAAATGAGCAATTTTTATCATGAGTTTTAGACATCTTTTAGTCAATGTGATCAGTTGAACATGGGAATGGCTTGAGTAATATTTGGGTTATTTTTAGGATTTTTTTGTCACTTTTTGAACTTCTCTTTTCAGATTCGAATTCCTGACGTCTTTTTGCTTGTTAGAGGGCTTCATAATGGAGTTTTGAGCAAAAATGTAAGATTTCTATGAAAAAGCTAAGTTCTTTCTTCAAAAACCATCTTCAATTAGCTCGTCTTCCGATCAAGTGTGCTAAGCGAAAGTCGTAAGGTTTGAGTGCTACCTGAGACTTAGTCTTTGTTTGAGAAAAAATGTAATTTTTTGAAACAATTTTGTCTATTCTACTATTGATTGTTGCCTTTCTGAGGCTTAAAAAAATTAGAAGAAGATGGAAAGATAGGAAAACCTGTTCTACAGTGCGAACAACACCAGCGACCATGTTTCTTGGGATTATTGGCCTTTCCAAAATATTCCATCTTTTACTAATAAAACAAAGAAATTATTTCAGAGCGGGCATAATTGCATAGCTGCAAACACCAATTGCTACCTCAGGAAGGTGCCTTTCAGAGCGAGCAAATTGGCCGCATAATAATTCTCATTCTTGCCAAAATTTATTTTTACTCTACTAAAAGACAGAAAGCGGAGTTGTGCTGTGAAAACCATGGTAACACCCCGGCTTTCAGGCCTCCAAATTTGCGCTTTTATTTGTGGTCTAGTTGGTTTGGTGGTCAGCTTTATTGCATTGTAAGTCCGCCCAGGAATCCGAATCTGAAAACGGAAGCCCAAGAACTGGCTTGGTGGTTGAGATATGACTAGACAAAGGCGTAAACTCAACCTTTAGGTGTTCTTAGTCTCGATCCTCGTATTTTTTTTATCATATCTTGACAAGTAATCCACTTTTTGAAATTCTGCTTTCAGATTTGGATCCTTAAGGCTTTTTTTATTCCGTTACACCACGAAACCATAGGAACAGATCTTGAATTTCATGTACTAGAGACGGACATTAAAGTGAACACCAAAGCCCTGCCTCGTAAAAATTTAGCCCTGTAGGGGCGTCCAAAAATTGGTATCGGTATCCGTGTTTCAGGAACCGAACCGGGGCATTGGGTGAAAGTTTTCAACCAGCAATAAACGCACCTCAGCAAAGCTTCATAGGTCACGTTATCGCCCGTGCGCAAAGTTAACTCCTCTTCCAATCCATTGGCCTTTACAATTTTCAGCCCACTACTTTGTTTTGGGATAAAAGGAAAAACAGACAGCTAGACAAAACACACTATTTTTTTCTACTCTTTTTAAAAGAAAATATGCCTGGGAAGGTCAAGATTTGCCTAGGAATTTGAGGAACTCGTGCTCAGGAATGCCGCGCCCTTGCAGAACTCTGCTCTTTCTAATGCAGCATCAGTTGACTCAATGTTGCTGAAAAAAGCAGGAGAAAAAGGTATTTGAATGTAGCAAAAGATCATCCCGTAAAAGATTTTTTTTCACTAACTTCTTCCAGCATCATTGAATCAGCTGATACTGCATTAGAAAGAGCAGATCCAGGGCTACACACTAGACAAAAAAAAAATTAGGAAAACTTGTTGTAAAACAGCCGAGATAATCAAGTTTAAGCAATTTTAGGGGATAAATGAGTAATTTGAAGGGGAAACTATATACAGCCTTAGAGGAAGTACGGTATGTCCTCTGTCTCCCCTAGAAAAGACGGAGCCTGTGTTGGTTTAAAAATAGTAAAAATAATTTGTTTGCAGGTCCACACCAGCATGGCAAGTGGTCTACGCAAGGGAGATTATGGTTAACTATATGGATAATGACTGTATTTTTATTGAAAGATTAACTGTGTATTTTTGCAGCAATGGATCCAGAGCGGGCTGTGGATGAACTGCCAGACGAGGCCTTCCGGTATGTATACTTGTGCCTACACCTTCTCTGACTCCGACTTTGACTTTTACACCAACGCGGAGCTAGTCCACTTGAGAACGCCACCCTTTTATGCATGGCAGAGGAATTTGCTAGCCGTCTTTTTGGTGGCACAGTTCTTGGCTTTTGTGGGCTTAGCGTCTGTGTTGTTCGCTTTTCACTC
>BBSZ01009710.1:0-28646 GCA_000981365.1 Subanguina moxae
CCAACCCCTCAAAAAACCCAAAAAAAGCCACCCTAAATCCCCCCGGCCTAACGGCCCAACCCCTCTGGTACTGTGACCAGAGGGAACCAAAAATTAAGCTATCAAAAAATATGATAGTGACGCTCTATGAAAAAGAGAGGATATATAAAAATCAAACAAGTTCAAAGTGCTGGGTTTGAGAAAAGACCACATGGCTAGAGAAAATTTTTTCTTTGCGTAATATCATATCTGAGAAAAAACCGGATTCTCGTGATGTGTGTTGATGCTGATGTTTGATTGAGGCGCACTCTGGCCCTAGGAACCGGTGTGCCCCGGAGGCCCTGCACCCCGGAGCCTCAGGCCTTTGGGGCACGAGGAACCCTAAAACACCCCTAAAACCCCCTCCCCTAATTCCCCCAAAAAAATCTCTCCGGTACCTCCATCCTCCAGCACTAGGTTTTTGGGTTGGGTTTCATCCACGGACTCCAGGGCCCTGTGTCAATCAGTCCTTGTGCCAATAAACCTAACTGCTATGTGCTAATGATTGAGAATGAATGGACAGAGAATGAATTGAGTTATAAGATACACTCGAGGTTCTTTAAGCTGTCACCACACATAAAACAAGTCTTTTTTTTCTTGCTTTTTGGTAGCTATTAGAAGTGTAAGAATCCCAAACAGCTATTGAGTTTTTTCTGATGCAAAAAATGTATTATATATTTTCTAAAAACTCTAAATACTATTCACGGTAATCACAAAGCGGTAATTTATGCAACAAATAAATCGCACAACATTTAAAAAACTAGTTTTGACCCATAGATTCTTATGTTATCCTAGGTTATGACCTCTCAAAATGTAGCTGAGGATCTGCACTACATTTTGAGTAGACTATGCATAGACTATGATTCATAACCGAAAATTTTGTGAGAATTTATTGGTCAAAAACAGTGCCGAAAACTACGTTTTTCAAATAGGGTAATCAATTAATAGTTTGCATTCATTTCTCTTGTTAGTTTTCTTTTTTGAACGACTTTCCAATGTAGATTCATCCGCATTGACCAGTTCATTGGGAATAGTTGGATGTGAAACGACAAAGGTAACCATTCCCTCGTCATTATCTTCCTTTAACCCTTTTGGTTCACCTTTGTCTTCCTCCTCTGAAGATTCTTTGGTGGATGAAATTAAAGGTGGTAGTGGAGTTCTAGCTCTTGGCGAAAACTTTTTCAAAGACGCCTTCTTTTTAACTCCAGTGCTATCATGTTGAGGAGAGAGGGTCGTTTTGTGCGCCCGTTGGTGCAAACTATTAAATGTCTCTGGCTCATTTATTTCTATCTTTAGTTGATTAGTCTTCTCGTCTACTAAAAGTTGTGGGGCAATAAGAAGTTGAGGGACATTAAAACTTGGTGAATCTGTTGAATTCGATCTAAGGAAAACGTTATTTTCCTTCTCATCTTGAAGATTGCTTGTAACAATGATTTTAGAAGGAAAAATAGTTGGAATTCTTAAGTCTTTTTTCTCATTTTCTGTTGTGTTTATCATTCTTCGGGGGTTTGATAGCGGATTTTCATTGATTGCGTCGTTCCAAAACTCTTGCTCTACTTGAATTTTAAACCGTGGAGTAGACTTGTTGACTACTGCTTCTGCTGTCGACGGCGCAATGACTGAGGTTGTTGTAGAAATTTTTTGTAGGTTTGATTTGGACTGCAGTTCTTTTTCTACCTCTTTTTTTGCTGCTTTTGACGACTGGTTAAGAGAGTGGTCTTTTGGCATTACAAAGCTAAATATTGACTCTGCCTCTTCTAGGTATTTGAGAGACTGATCGAGTTGTTGAAGACTAAAATAAATATTGTTAATTTTTAAAGGCTACAGTCTTTTACTTGTTGCATCCCCAAAACTGTCTGGAATATACTTTTTTGGTGCTGAAAAGCGTAAAAAATGTGTTTTTGAAACGTGATGGGTATTTATATAAAACCGTTGCTTTGGGGAATAAAGCAAAATTTAAAAATTTGCCCATTTCTTGAATAGTTACATCGACTAAGACTTCTGCATTAGGCATCTTGTATTAGGCGACACTTTTTTTATATGCTTTAGGTCGTAAAAAAAACCAAAAAATATGTTATTAGGCGGTCTTGTTTAATGATAACGAACCCCGGCTCTTCTAATAATTTTAGTAATTTTTATTGAGAATTCTAGAAACAGCATTCCAACCCTTTGCTAAAGAGGCCAATATTGCGTAGATGAAAGCCGAGGGCGGGATGATTGTGTGGATAGCAGATCCTAACACACTCTTCGGCCTCCAGATGTAAGTTCAAAAGATTTTGAGTATCAGCCGGATCAATAAAAGAGATTAAAGCCTACAAAAATATTTTGTCTCAAACATTTAAATAAAAATACAATAATGCCCATCAACCTGTATTAACTTGCAGTAGTAGATGTTGACCTTAGGCAAAATGTTCTCAAACTTTTTCAGAAGATTAGTGATAAAGTCTACAGCCAAACTCCTGCTCATTCCTTCAAAGTCATTCTTTTCTAGCACATCATCAATAAATCGCATTGCAGCTAAAGCTTCCATCACCTAAATTTATTATAGAAGTGGTGCTTCTCAAAACTAATCATCATCTTTTTATATGAAAAATTTTTGACACTACTTAAGTAGCCTGGTTTGTGAGCTTTCGAATGGTGTATCCATTGGATAAATTATTTGTTAATTTGAAAATACGAATGAAATTCGCTGAAATTCTCACTGCAAACCCGGTAGACCCCGTGAACTCGGTATACTTTTTTGACCCGGTATACTCTCTGGACCCTCTAAACCCCTGGTCCCCGTATACTCTCTGGACCTCCCTAACACCCCCCACCCTCAAAAGTTTTTCGGGGGTCAGAATAGAAGAAAATCTGATCCTCAAGCCAAACAATTAAAAATGGCGCATTTTCTGTGTTTTTTCTTATATATAGGACCAAATCGAATCTCTATAAAATAGCTTAAATAAAAAAAATTCACCTCTTCCTGTTCTACTGTCCTACTGCACTCTGGACAAGTGATTATTTGAGTCTTATTGTCTTTATAGATCTGTTCACCAAACAAACATAGTGGAAAGCTTTTGGAATTTGACTAAAAATTTACAAATTGAGGTAGAAATAAAACAAATTAATGAACCTTGCACTTGGGACAATTAATTGAAGTAAGAATATGCTCTGAGTTGTCCATACACCTCTCACATTCACACTGGAAATACCATGTGTCTTTTAGCAGTTTTCTTCTGGCTTGCTTAGCACTAAAAACATGAAAATACTTGTTTTTTGTGCTGCTGAAATTGAGTTTACCAGAGCAAATCAATGTAAGAATAAAAGGTTGTAGATCTATCTAGCAAATTGACATCCGAATGGAGTGGCTTTAGAATAGCCTTGAAGCCATCGCAAATATAAATTGTATTTGGTCTACAGCTATGGTCATAGGCACACAAATCACAATATAATCCTTTGCCAATTTCCTATACAAGTCATTTTTGAAAGTTAAAATTTATGTTTCATTCCCTATTTTTTTAATAAGAGACCCCGCCCTTGTTTGAAATCGTGTTCTTAGTTATTTGAGTGGACAATTGAAGTGGAAACATGTCGGAGAGTTGTGTATTGTCTAAAATACAATGTCAAGAACACGATTATGAATCAGCAAGAGGGCACTTATCAAAGAAAATCTGGCTATTTCGTATTTTTTAGTGCTTCTTAATCATCTGCTCAAAGATGGACGAAAGAAAAAGTGTTCTGCACGTATCGAATTTGGGTGATTTTTATTATCGGCAACGGCAATGGCCATCTACATTCATACATTCAGATAATTACCTTCAAATAAGCTTTGTCACTTATAGCATGGCGGTTGATAAAGTCTCTACAATGCAGCTCGAAAATTTCTTCCTTTGACAATAATGCCTAAAAGAGATTCCAAAAGATAAGTTTGATCTTCAGTAAGACATACCTTACTCTCATAAAACTGTACTAAACGATCGTAAATGGCTAAAACAAAAAAAATATTTAAATTTTCACCAAGCTTAGTTGATTTTACAATTAAACTTTTTAATTGCATAGGAATCGTTGCGAATGTTTTTGGTGTGGGCCCAGATGTCCATAATATTTCTACGGGAGGTCCTGTCCTTGTAAAAATTGGGGTCTTCCTGGTCTTTGCCTAAAGATATTGCCTAAAATTTTATTCTTATTTTTATTTATTTTCGAGCTTTAGCCAAACCTTGTGTCTTACAACTATTCTTCCAAGTAACCTGCACACCAAAGACAATTGTTTTACACGTCAAGCAATCAAGAAAATTATCTTTCACTTACCTAACTTCAATATCTGGCACTTGTGTTGTCCTCTTTATGGCTTTGCATTCAAATTTGTGGTCTTTCCTATAAAGAATAAACTAGCTAAAGTCTGTTTTAAACAAACTTTTCAGTTTTACCAAGCCAGAATTTGACAGTTTTTGTCACAAAACTTGGCTACATGACAGCCTGTACATTGCCTAAAATAGATTGCTAATTTAATGAAACAAATTCAGTTAAAAATAAAAAGATTTTATTTAAATTTCTTTACTTTTTTCTTTAAATAAGTTGGTTGAGCTATCACTGGTGAATTTTTTTGGTCATTAGTTTTTTCAATTTTTAATCTCTTTACATGTTTTACAAAGTATTTTGTCTCAAGCTCAATTCAATTTATAAGCTTATTCACAAAAAATGGGATGGTGAGGAGAGGAGTTTCTAAATTCCATTATCAAGATAAAATATGTTTCCTGACAGAAAACCAAACTATTCAATATGGATAATCTTTCAACAGAAGTACACGGAGCGAAAACTTAGAAGACAAAAAATAAAACCTTGAAAATTACCTAAACTTTGAAAATACCTGTGTGATTTCTCTTCGTCTAAGCAGTACCAGCAATAATCTGACAAATATTCATTGTATAAAGCGTATGCAAATGGAAAAAAATCAATAGAACTGGGAGAATTAGTGGAACTTTTGGCTTGATCCATATAAATTTTATTAGAAAATGATTACTTAGAAGACTAGCAAATAGTTAAAATGGGGTAACTGGAGTGTTATTAGTGTAAATTAAAACACCTAGTTCTTAGTTTAGGCTCACCAGCTGCTTAGCTGATCCATTTCAATCTAACTGCCTCTTCTTCCAACAGCCATAAAGATATTTCTCAAAGAGCTGCTATATGTGCTACTTTTTACTGCTGCTGCAACACTTGTTATTTCTATTTTTTTCTCTTTGCTGCTCTTTGTCTTCTTTTTTTCTGCTTACAAGAAACATGAGAATATATAAGATATTTTCCTCACAAAGCCATTCTTTGTAAACTATTTATGCGCAGACATTAAAAAAAAAAATTTTGTACGCCTGTACAAAGATTATAAAACGTGAAACTCAAAAATGATATCACTGGCATTTTCAACATCTGACAAAAAAATAATTGACAAAATGCCAAATTGGAATTAAATTAAAATTTGGCCAGATGTGTGTATATTAAGTTTCGGATTTACTAATCTTTGTACAGCCATTTTGTACCGGTTTCGGGTTTCTTAGTCGTAAAACGGAAGTTTAAGAAATGGTTTGGCTGCTGAGATATGATCTAGGTAAGCTAAAAACTGAGTTCATAGTTGACCTCAGTCATATCTCAACAATCAAGTCACTTTCAGATTCTTCTAACATACTATTATCCTTCTTAACATAACATACTTATTCTTCTAACATATGTTAATGGCTTAGATATTATCAAAACAGGCAGTACGAGGCTAAAAACGCAGTTCGCGGTCGACTTTGGTCACATCTCAAGAAGCAAACCTCCCTTTGAAAATTTTGTTTTCAAATGAGATCTTTTAAAGTCTTTTGTTAGGTAGAATGCAAAATAAATAAATTTTATTGCTCTTTTTGTTAAAAAAATAAGATTTTATAGTAGAAATTAAAAAATATCTAAGCTTTGGAGTGCCAAACATCTGTAAGGTATAGATGTAGAATTCAAAATATTACAATAAAGTGAATTCGATGTTAATAGAGCACAGTACCTTTGTAATGCATTTAACAAATGAAAAGATCTGGTAAATGGTTAAGCTGAAATTCTTTACGAAGCTATAGCCCAAAAATACCCATTTCAAAAAATACCCAATGACACTACTTAACGACTTTTTGTATATTGCACATGCTGATTCCCTAGCATAGTGGTTAAAAGACGCTATAGAGCAATAGCCATATATCAAAGTCTGGTAAGAGATTTATTTAAGGCACAACATATAGGGAACATTGCATCAAAATTAATAACAGAAGGGAAAATAATTCAGCAAACCACAAATTCAATGGATAAAGCCTATGGTAGTGGACGCTTGACTCATGAGAGGTCCACATCGAACAGCAGCAACAACAGGAATAATATTAGAACTGACAATCACATTATTCCACCCAATAGGATGTTTGCAGTCACAACAGCTTGCACAGCAACTTGCTGGGAAGTAGGCAATTGATCAAGGGAAGGCATAGAAGCACCTGATAACTAGTGCCTGAATTGTCGTTGTAGACGCCTCGAGCCCACTTTTCACAGTTGTTGGTCAGCACATTGTACTTGTGAGGGCCCACCTACAAATAAACTGGCGTATAGCCACTCTGATCTTCAAGGTTTTGCGGTGTAGACCCAAATTAAGCTGCATCCTTAGACTGTAGGCTGAGCGCAAACTCGTACACATAGAAAAGTTACCTGAGCTAAAGCTCGTTCTTTGACAAGCTTACCAACTGGGAATGCTGGACGATAGATGTGAACTATATCGGTTTGCCCAAAACTTAGCAAACACTTTACATCCAATGTGTCTGGCACATCTGACAGCTTTTCGATGCACACCTACAACAAAAGATAAGAAACAATTAAAAGAAGGCTTAATTTTGAACAATACCCCTTCGCCGTTAAGAAGGTGGGCAATACAGTGCTTGCCTTTGCTCTCCACGTCTCCCACAAAAATTGCGAAATGCTGAAGGATATAAGATTGCAACACAGTCTACGTTCTCTATAGTGGACTTAAAGGAACCCAGCAAGGGTAAATGACTCAGAATCAGTCCCAAAGGCTATAACTTTGTGCAGGTTAGCCAAAGTGGTTGAAATTTTGTGTAAAAAATTAGAATTACACAAAATTAGATATTTTTTACAACCACCTGAGAAAGTTTTTGGCCATTTCTGAGTTTTTTATTTTTTGAAAGATGTGACGTTTTCGAGAAAAGTTTAAGAGTCTTGCTTTACAGCATTTGTATGACCAGCCTTGGTAGTACTTTACGGAAAATGTCTGTTACAAAGGGGTATGAAGAGGGTCCGCTACGGAAAGCGTCGACTGTATAGAAAATAAAAAAATAATCTCTGGTGCAAATACCTGTGCAATACCGCATTGGAATTTGAGCATGTCTCCATCTTGGAGCCAAGTATCTGCTGAATTCATCAAATTATAGAAATTGACTCTAGAGTAGGACATATTTGCTTGAAGATCAAGAAAAAACTAAAACAGCAAATTTATTTAAATACTTAGGATTTTGCAGGAAAATTGATACAATAAAAAACAAAATGATTCAGTTTTTTAGTTTTTGTAGCAGGATATAGAACTAAATTTATTTAATTTTTGTATTAAAAATCTCTTATTCTATTTAATAAATAAGTCCCTGGAGGCGTGATAAGATAATTTTTTTGGTGTTCAAATCCACATGATAATGCGTTACGTAAAGTGATAGTAAAAAGCACAAAGCGGATAATAGCACAGTAGTAAACTTTCACCAAACCTGTGGATGATTTTTTTGGTCAAGAGTATTGTTCGGGTTTTTCTCGGAGGTAAGTGTGTGCTTACATCTCATTTATTTTTTCTTGAAAACGTTTTTATAGATGATTTTTTCAAAATATAAAAGAATAAACTTGCAAGCGACACGACTTGCATTGCTTGAAAATGAAGAAACACAAAATGAACACAGTAGTACCAAAATATCATAGAGCACTCAGATAATCAAGTCTTAAAAATGTGACGAGGTAAAACAAAAATTTGATGGATAAAGTTAGTTGCAGCTTTTAAATATTCCAGTGCGCAAAACACTTTCGATGGCATGTCCAACCGTTCTCAACTGCATTTCGTGGCTGAGATAGTGTTCTATGTGAAATTCATTGTCCTTAGTCTAAAACAGGCGAATAAGTGTATTATTTGGCAGCAGGCAATGCGACAGGCACCTAGCGTAAAATTTTTAGCATGGGTGTCGTTAAATCACTGGCCCGGAGGTCAAGGAGCCTTTTTAGTTTTTCGTGGTTATTAGACTGAAATATACAAAATTACTGACTGCATTCTCTATTTGGCCTGTATGACAATGTTGGGTGAGTAAAGTAAGCAGTTCCATCAACGTCACTTTTAGAATGGTGCCCACAGCCTAAAATGCGTTTATTAAATGTGTCAAAAAGACAAAAGGCGTTTTGACCTCTCCAATGACAATTTTATCCCAGAGTCTAAAAATTGGAATACTGCTTTTTAGTTAAATTTAATATTTTATTACTCAAATACCTATACAGTGGCTCGCCAGCAAGCCAAGACGAGCCGCCTGATCGAAAAAATAGACGTATGACCTCATCATTTATTGAATCAAAGCATTTAAAAGTATTCAAAGGACTGACATTAGAGTCTTGCTGTTTGTTTTCCTAAAAATTACAAATTTTAGAAACAAAAAAAAATATTTTGAGAACCTTTGGCTTCTGATCTGACAAAAACCTAAAATTTGGGTAAGAAAATAAATTTTAAACTTCTATCCAAAAGTTAACCTTGTTCGAGGCATGCCGAGAGTCTGTTGAGACTTTAAGTCATAAACTTGTTGTTGCAGAAACTTGTTTAGATTATAGATATGAAGCCGTACATCATTTATTAGAGAGGCAAGGTGATTCAGGTTGTCATCTAAATGCTTCATAAATTTGATTAAAAGAAAACGTTTTAGCTTTATAGTTGGCCTTATTTGATAGTTGTCTGATTAAGCAATCATGTTTTTAACTACATTATTCTATCTAATAGAAAGGCCAGCCCCTCTATTTTCCTACCCCTCCCCTGAGGAGCGCTCTTATATTAGAGAGGGCAACCTATTTTTTTTACTGCATATGATTGCTTGCACAAGTTCTTTTATTTACAACTAACCACCCAAGAAGAGAGAGAAAAAAAAAATTGACGCTACAACGATACATTGCTAGCATATTCAACATTTTCTATTTCTTGCTCCAAGTCGAGTTTACAAACAATGTGTCATGCCAATAAAGTGCGTAGGATGTCTTGCGTCAGGTATTTCTGCCTTTGAACAGAAGCTCTAACATTCTTTTTTAAATCATTCTTTTCTTTTAGACATTTTTTTGATTTGTAGTAAATGATAATAAAAAAAAGTTAGAGAAAAAGCTGCTGATTCATTTATGGTTAAATTAAGAGCAAAAATACTGGTATTATGTAAATCCAAACAAGTATTACCAAACAAATTGCTTAGTATCTTGTTGAATCTCAATGTTAGCCAGTAAGCATCCACCCAGGGGTTTGTAAGAGGGCAAAGCCGAAGCGTTTGTTTTGCAATCTTAATGATATTTTTTAATAAATTAATTTGAACCTAGTTAATACCTACCAAAGACAAGGACTTTTGAAGAATAGAGATAGGGTTGTTGTAGGCTAAAGCTGAGAGAGAAACTGACGCATCAGCCAATTTAAGCATTGCCAGCACTATTGACACCAAATCTTCTTCGGGGAAAGGCGGATCAGTTAGTTTAATGCTGGTTTTTCGCATTACTTGTAGGCTTCTTAGCAGCATGTCAGCCTTTAAGACAAACACTATAAGGTATATTTCACAGTGATTATTTCACCTCCTCTTTTCTATGTTGGTATATCGAGGTTTTAGCTTCAGCATAACAAGAAGAAATGCCTAGATTTATACAACAACTTATTTATTTTAGAATACTTGCCACTATAGCGAGCTTAAAGTTGATATGCAAGCACAAATTTTCATTTTCATTTTCATTTTTGATATGCTATACAGTCAATCTTGGACAATCCGATCCCAAGACTCGGTTATACCTCGGCTGGTCCCTAGGGGTTACACCATACCTAGACTCGAGTGTTCAAAGAATTTTTTAAAAACTATTTTAGTAACTGAAGTGTCTTAAAAGTATTTTAAAAATATTTATTTAAGATAAGATGTGAAAAATAGGTTTCAAAAATGCCGTAATTGACACGAAAAACTGGCACTTACATTTAAAAATGACAAATTTGATATGGCAATAGGTCAGCCATGCCCTTTTAACAAAATAAACGTGCGTACCCAACAAAAGTTTCCAAATGAAAACTCTCCTAGTGGCTGGAATTTGGTATTTTGTAGTGAATTGTGCCTAAAATAAATTCTACGTGGTTTTTAAAGGGTATCATTCCACTTTCTAATCACAAACCAGTTTGTCTAGATCAATATCCGACTCCTCATTCAAAATCTGATCTTCCAATACTCTTCTGGCTGCTTCTGCCGACAAGGATTCTCCAAATTCTACGCCCGAACTAGTCGAAATTTTCTCCAAAAAATTTGCTCGGAAATTTACTTGTCTAGTCATGTCTTAACTAGCTTATTTTAAAAAATTACAGTGGCTTTTGGCAAACATTTGTAGAAATTGAGGTACAAGTACAGCTTAAAAAAGCAGACAGGCTTGCAAACTTTT
The DNA here is from genome assembly GCA_000981365.1 of Subanguina moxae. Taxonomy (NCBI): domain Eukaryota; kingdom Metazoa; phylum Nematoda; class Chromadorea; order Rhabditida; family Anguinidae; genus Subanguina; species Subanguina moxae. The sequence goes on from BBSZ01009710.1 coordinate 10,696, forward strand.
TAATTTCTTCAAACTACATTTACACATGTACAAGCAATAGTTTTGCGAACGTCAAGCAGCTAAGAAGACAAATTCCGCAAATAAGACTTAGTTTATATCTAAGATTATCCTGAAAGCTTGAGCCACTTTTGAAATTTAAAAAAATCAGCTTGCTCCTCGCTACGCTTCTAAAAATTTTAATATTTTTTTTTTCTCAAAACTTTTAAGATGCTTCAAATATCAAGAAAAAAAAACAAAATTGCTAATTTTTTGTTGGCTATTTGAGCTGTTTTAAAAAGTTTAAAAAATAAATAAATAATTCCAAAACTACAGAGGCGACCAAGCTGCTTTGTGAAAATTTTTTAAAAGGCACGGGTCTTCCGGGTAAGCTAACAGAAAAAAAAGTTGTTCTCTATTGTGCATTAAAAAAGCTATGTTTTTTAAGTCAACATTATCAACATTAGTCTAACTCCATCGTGGTAGAAGAAGGAGCAGTATTTTGAGTTCTTATCTGGTCAGTTTTTGAGTCTTCTTCTTCCTCGTCTTCGTTAAAAGCTAGCCAGGACTGAAAAAGAGGCTTTTGTGTCAATAAAAAATAATTTAAAAACAGATAAACCTGTTCGACAATTGCTTGTACACGTTTTTCATATTCGCCTAAACAGAAAATAAACTGTGATGGAAATAATTTGCAATTTTGTTTATTTTAGTCTCTTATTATTTAATTTTCTATTCTTAGTAATTTTGGTTTCCAAAGTTTACCAAAAATTTGTGGCAATAATAAGCTCGTCAGAAAAAAAAGGTGCCAACTCTTACGTCGATTTTCTTGATAAAGCTGCGCAGCCAAAGAATTAGCAGGGCTGTTTGGGTTTGGCTCATCTAACAATGATTGGATGGAGGTGAGCACAGCTGCCACGTCATAGGTTGGGGACCATTGGTTCTGAAGTAAAAAAGTTTGTTTACTATCATAATTTGGGTAGCAAAGCCACAAAAAATTGTATACTCAAACGTCTCACAACAAAAGAAAGCAACAATTTAGGTTACTAAATATGAAATCATCCTTCAAATACCTGTAGAATATCTAAGCAGATACTGCCATCTGCATATACCTAAATATGAAAAGAATCAAAAACTATTTTTTACAATTTTTCCTCAGTAAACCAACATTTGGATGAAACATTTTGGACACAAATTTCACAGATGGAGGCTTGTTAGGATACTCTTCTGTGAACTCCAGCGACAGCTTAAAGGTTCCATCTTCAAAGGGAGTATCTTGGGGTCCAAAGATAACGGCTTCCCATTGCATAATATTTTCCTGGACAAAATTTAGCAACATAAAAGATATTTAAAACAATAATGAGGTTAGTAAAGCATAAATAGTGTGTCTAGAAATAAAACGGGATACTTTGAAGACTTAGACTTTTTTTAAAATTCCATCTTGTGTTCCGATGAAAGTTCTAGACGAGAATCTAGACTACAATTTCACGATCAATATATATATACATATATAGAAAGATTCCAAATCCCCTGTGCAAGCGCCCTACGTCTCGACTAAACTACTTTTAAAAATACTACGCCCAAATTTTCCCCTTCGGGACCGGGACTTTAGGCTGGTGTGTGCACATAAGATCGTATTACTTCATACTAAAACTAAAATGTTTACCTCAGTAGGAGCTCCAGAAACACCCGCTGGAGGGTCTTCCTACAAATAATACAAATTTTTACCCCAAATTGTTCTGTAAAAACACCATCAAATTCTTACTTGCAATTTCTTAAAGTCTCTCATTAATCGACGTCTAGATGGCGTTGTCATTTTTAGTAGCAGCTTTTTTTTTGTTATCAAAAAAATTAGTTATTACTACAAAAAAATCAGTTAGCAAACATAGCACAAAAGTATCTAATAGATAATGCAAAAATATTGGATTCAGGTGATTCCAGTTAAGACTGAGGATCATCTGAATGTCCCTTTTTTATCCAGCAAATAACTATAACAAGTTTTGCTTTCTTTAACTAAAGAAAGGAATATACTTTGGTGAAGAAGCCAGGTTTTTGTTATTTATATCTTATTGGTAAATAATATATTAAATCAAGTTATTGCGCTGAAGCCACAAAGCACCTGTTTTTTAGCTTTTTGTTGCATAAAAGCGCACAATCTATGGCTGCAATAAAAATTGTAAAGGCACGACCTCATTAACTGACAAATCTTAAATTTTAAAACTTAACTCTACCGTATTATATTTCTCCCCCTAAAATATAAAATTGCTCCATTACGAGTTTTAAAGCAAAATTTGTGCAGGAACCATCTCCTTCTGTTTATGCCATCCATTCTAAAAGTAATGAAATGCATTTACTAATGGTCGCTGTTGGATACATTTGCTAAAATATTCCCGACCGGTTATTTATAATTTTTGGTTGCAATTTTTCCAATAAAAACCGTCTATCTTCCAAAAAATTGTATTTTTTGCCTGGGCAATATGCAATTATTATTCACTATCTTTTGGGTTGTATTTTCCGTCTTTTAATTTTGCACAAATGTCCTATAATTTTGGTGTTATGTTATTCTCAAAATCACTTACAACCTTTTTTGTAATATTTTGATACTTTCTCATAGCCCTATGATTCACTTTTGTACAATAAGGTATAACTTGCCGCACCATATTTATACAAAGAAGTGTGATCAATTATGAATCGTAGTAAAGGTAGTAAAGGAGGTAAACAAAATCAATAATTTTACTCATGCTTTTCTTTTTAGTCGCACATTTCATGAGATACTACGGCAAGTTATTTATCAATGCTTAGTTGAATCCCAAGGCTACAAGATAGTATTGAACACTTACAAAAACCCTTGCATAAAATTTTAAAAGAATAAAATGACGCTAAAATTAGGCAACTTTTTTTTTTAACAATCTAAAGGCACTAAAAATCGAAATCAAACAAATTATTTGTAAAAAAATTTTTAGCACAAAATTTTTCTTAATTTACACATTGTAGTTCAATCTGAAATTGTTGTCGCTGCTCTAACACATAAAAAAGTAATTAAATGAGACAAGTTTAAGCATAGTGACCTTGTGAAAGATGTGGTGTAAATAGAAAACTGGGTACCTGGGAACTCTGTATGTTTGGTGTAACTTGTGAGACCAAGAAAAAATAGTTTTCTTCGAAAACTATTCACATTTTCATATTTTTGAGGCAAGACATAACAGGAAGAAAGAGACAGGCACAGAAACCAGAAGAAAAGCTAACGAGTTAGATAATTAGATGTCGCGCAACAACTTTTTTGACGAGAGATTTGTATAGCTCTCAAAAACACCACCGTTTTTGTTTTTAAAGTAATCAATAGGGATTTTACTGACACATATGGTTGAAATAATCTCTTTGTAATTTTATTCGGCTCAAATTGATTTACCCCCTCAAATTAATCATTTATCTCGTCAAAATAATTTTTTACCCCGTCAAATTTGAATTTCGCGAAAAATAATCATTTTGCGGGAATTCAAATTTGACGGGGTAAATGAGTAATTTTGACGGGGTAAATGAGTAATTTTGACGGGATAAATGATTATTTTTCGCGAAATTCAAATTTGACGGGGTAAAAAATTATTTTGACGAGATAAATGATTACTTTGAGGGGTGAAAGTACATATAGCCATTTTATTCTTATTCTTGTCTACTAGAAAAATACGTTTATTTGCTATTAATTAACAGTTTGTTATTATTTATTAATAACCAATATTTTGCAGATGCACAATCCCTAAATGGAGTAATTTAATGAAGACAAGTGTTATTTTGTTTCTATGAATCATTGGTTAAGGCATTTTGGAGTGGTTTTTTTTTACCAGAATGTGTGTTCATGTGTGATCTTATTTTGATGTTTTTTTCAAGTAGGAAGCTGCGGTCCAACCTCAAACTGGTGTTGCTTTTTCTGGTTAAAAGTTTTACCTGGTTTTGTATCGGCTTTCTCACAATTATTTTTGATTTAGTTGGCTGTTTTCTCCTTGTTTCTGCTGAGATCTTTTCTGCTGTCTGACTATTTTCCTTCCAACGTTTCACCTACCACTTCCAGATTCAAGTCATCTGTAGCACATGAACAAATCGCCGACCATGAGATAAGACCACCTTTACAGGCCAACAAAATTATTGAGTCAATCAGGTTCTTGAACGATCATCACGAGGTTTTTTACTATTTACACGTTGTCATACATATTGCTATTATTTCAAGATTTTGAATGAAGAAAAGTTTGAACCCCTAAATAATAAAAGTGTGAGCAGTGTCATTGTAGTTCAGGCAAGTCAAATTTTTTAAAGATGTAGTACAAAAATGCGTTTACTTATTTTTGACTTGTTCTTTTACTAAACCCTCGCTCATTTTTGGCAGCTTTGTGGCCGAAAAATCGTAAGATTGCTGAATCTAAGGTCATTTCTTCAAAGCCATTCATGCCAAAAGCAAAAAAATAGTTTTTCATAGGCAGGGGCGATAAGCTGGTGCTAGAAATTTCTAATTAAAATAAGACTGAAAAATTTGAAGTTTTGTTAAATAGTGTAATTTTTTAATAATTTAGGTCCACAGTCGGATAGAATACCTAAAATATTTGATCAATAGTCTAGAAAAAGTAAAAGGAATAGAAGAAGCACTGCTTGTGTTTAGCCACGATCTGAATGTAGACGAAATCAACAAATTAATACGGAGCATCAATTTCTGTCGTGTAAATTTTATTTTAAGTCAAATAATAAGACCATTTTTAGTAACTATTTCAGACCATACAAATTTTCTATCCTTACAATATCCAAATATTTCCCAACACCTTTCCCGGTCGTCACCCAAACGATTGTCCCGAGCAAGCGACTAAAAAAGAGTAGATCTTATTTCTTTTTCTGCCATTCTCATATCCATAAGCTGTTCTTCCTTTTAGGGCAGAAGATTTGAAGTGTTTTAACTGGAAATATCCAGGTAGTTTCTTGCATAAAACTTTCTTTTCTATATGCAGTTGCGGAAAATTGATAACATAAGATAGTAAGTTTTTTATATGTTCTATTTTTTCAAGCCGATTTTTATGGCTTTTTGAAAAAAAAGTAAAGAAAATGTCAACAAAACGCTCAAAGTTTGAGTCGTATACTATTCTTATAATTACCGCGCTAAAAATCCAAGTTATTTAAAACCAGTGATAAAATATACGAAAAAGAAAGTCTCTTTGAAAAACAACAGTGCGATCTTGAAAAGAGGAGGAAATTCTATAAAACTGTGTTTTTCAAAAAACCATAAAATTGGCGTGAAAAAATGAGATATATAAAAATTACTATCCAATTGTCCGCGACTGTAAATGTAGACTTGCAGATAAATATGGACACTACAGAATCCCCAGTCTAACTCAAATCAAACACCACTGGTGGTGGAAAGTAAGACTTTTAGAGAGTTTACAAATTAGAGTTTAGGGAAGTTATTTTTTTATTCGAAAAATAAATAAATGAGAATTTTTCGGGGTAGTTTCCAAATTTGCCAAAATCTCAACACTGAGGGTAACCTCAATGTAATTTGTAGGGTCTTAAATGTACTGTTCATTTTTTAATATAACGAAGAGTATATAGGATCTGGTAGATTTCATCTTCCTAAAAGTGGCCGCTTTATCGTTTACTTTAGATAGATTAGCTTTTTTAAACCTTTAATTGACGCAAATGATTTATCTTTGTGAGGAATAAACGCACTTAGATTGGTGCCTTTTTAATATATGGTGTGTTTTAGATGAATTATGTGTTCGACGGAATCATGAGCAGATATGGACTAGAAGGGCATGTGGTTTTGTTAGTGGGTTTTGAAAACTCAAAAAGTTAGTGGATAATAATAGAAAGCTATGTAGGAAGAAGACCATGTTGTTACCCCCGATTTCCTTCACGTTCTCCTGGTTAGTTTAAAGTTTGAAATGAGAAGAACTTCATGCGCCATCAAAAGTCTTCTTTTTTTATCTTTTAATGTTCTCTTTCAAAAGGCAAGGAAAAGTAAAAACAACTCGGAGGGCTGAGTTAAGTAAAAAGAAACAAAATATTGAATGTTAGTATTTTTAGATAGCCATTCAAAAGAAAAATTCGTAAGTTAATCTATATGTCTTCAATAAACTCTCTTTTTTTATTTAGTGTATGTGCTGACTGCCAAGTTATATGCTTGGGCACATACTTAAAAACCTACAAAGACTACAAGAGTGACATTGACAAGCTGAGTTTGCAGATTTGGTACAGCAGGTACTGTCTATTTTAAATTGTGCTGAAATAGGAAGTGCAAGCAAAACATGATTTTGGGCGAGTTTTGCAAAAAGTGGCCATTTTCAAAAACTATTATACATGGAATCGTTTTTATGAGAAATATAATCCAATTGATGCAAAATGTATTCGCCAGCTTGTTAAAAAAAATTATATATTTAAGCAAACACAACATGGGTATGGCTATAAATGCGGAGGTGTGGAATCAGTTGCGCAATTGCTCAGAGGTTTGCTTCATTTAAATTCAAAAAGCAAATATTATCGTTTTTAGATGTTTTGCTCCTATGACGACTATAATTGGTATTTTTAGCATGGAGTGCTAAAATCGGAAATTATTAATTTTTAGGGATTGGTCATTGCTGCAGCTGAGTGTAAACTGTCTGCCAGCAGCCAAACTGGGGGTAATCTCTGTTTTTTTTTTCTCTTTTTTAGTTTAGGTTCACATTTTTTAGTCTTTGCGTGTCATACAGGTACTTTATTGAAATAACTTTATACAGTAAAACTTCGATACAACGAACCCCTAGGCACGATTTGGTTGGTTTTGACGAAAACATGAGAAGCTAGACCCTCGATATAAAAAACTTTTGATACAAAGAAACTCTCGATATAACGAACATTTTGGCTGGTCTCCAGAGGGTTTGTTATATCAAGGTTTTACTGTATAATGAAAATTTGACTTTGCTTGGGCATACATCCTCACCTGGAATTTTTTCAAAGGTCTGTTTTGATCTCTCGTAATTGGTTCTTATGGCTGAAAACTATTCAAAGATAGTTTTCTGCACTTGCTATTTCAAAAATGAAGTCTTCTGAGTCCACACCCCTATGACCTACCTTGCCTGGGGTCAAATACAATTTTACCATAAGGCCTGATCCTAATTTGTATGCAATTACACAATTTTATGCTGGTAAGCATCTGTTTTTTTTATTTTAGCACATAAGAATTGCTTACAAATGGTTAAAAAATTATTTAAAACATTTTGGAAGAGGAATTTATATCCAAGTAGCGCCAATTACCTTCTAAAATCGACAATAACATTTAGATAAAAGCACCTCGAGTGCTTCACATAGGAGATTGCGGAGTGCACACCCACAGATGTGCTGTCCACAGTGCTGCTTCCTTGGCTATGTACGCCTCATTGACCTTTCTGTCTTAACTTAACAACCTTTATATAGGAACCTACTGAAAGAACATAGCTCTTCCTTCTTTCCCGCTGATCTCCACTTAGCGGACATCTCTAAAAGAATGCTCAAACCCTCCAAACCGAATGGTTTTTGCATTTTTAAAACATTTGTTTAATATTGAAAATCTTTAGGTGGCTGGGGTGATATTCGTGATCACATGCTTTGGTATAAATTTTCTTGAAGACTAATTCGCTTTGTCTATTTTTTCACACAAGGGCATACGATAATTGTTTGCGAGTTATTTTAAGATATTTAAAAAAGGAGCAGGCCAAGGTGCACTCCTAAATTTTTAACAAAATATTTAATAGAAGAGGCTTGCCTATTGAAATATGGCTAAAGTCGGTCGCGAACTCCATTTCGAGGCTTATCTCACCTATATCTTAATTTGTCTCAACAGCTGTTCGAAACTGCTTTTAGGTTCAGATTTGTGAGGCCTTTTTGTCTTCTACAGGGCCTCAGGCAAAAAATAGGATCTTTATTGAAAAGCTTGAGCAAAACTTTCAAAACCATCCCAAACCAATAGATCTCCAAATTCCCTTGCCTTCCAGAATAGAAGCATAAAGCAGATCATAAATAATAACATCTTGTTTTGAGCATTAAGGCCCAAATTTTGTGTGGTACTTAATAAATAAGACTTTTTCAAACAAATCTAAATTATTTGCAGCCTGCTGAATACACATCCGCTTCGAACAATCAACCAACCTTCTTCTGCCCACAACAAAATGCTTAATTTTAAAGATTTTATAGATTTTTAAACGTAACTTTAGACCTATTTTTCTTTAGTTGACTTTGGAACTTTGCTGAGATACTTTGGACGGGTTTTTGTTATTTATCTTTTCCTGACTCTTTTTTTATTTTCCCTAACTGCTTGTAACTTTATGGAGAAATCCTTGTCTAAGTATTTCTTCTGGTCATAAAGGCGAGCTGTTTTTTTTTCGTTTGATGTAGGCATGGTAGGATGGCAGACACCTCTATTTCATTTGTAAAAACTCGTGTTTTCCCTGCTAAATCTCACTAAGCCGCTCTATTAGCCGTGTTTCACTGTCTGAGCTGCTCTTGGAGAGCAAGGATTTTTCTATAGTAATGTGACTGGCAATTCCTGATGCTTTTTTACTTCAACAATGACTTCTAGAGAGTGCTGGCCCTGGGACACTTGTCAGGTTTCCTTCAAAAAAGATTTTCAAAAGACAGAAATGCGCACTTAAAAAGTTATGATATAATACATATAAAAACAAATAGTTGGAGGAGGATTTTAAAGCCTCATACTCATAGAAGAAAGCGTACAAATGTAAAAGGTAATGCCAACCATTGTATAAAACCATTGCTTTGCCTATGTGTCGGAGTGCTTTAAATTCTACCACGAGCACCTACACTTGAACGGTTAATGCAGGCGTGGTATAACGTTATTTCAAGTGTCAGTGTAGGTGTTATTATGAACTTTTATTTTAGGTGCTAGTGCACGTGTTAGTTAGAATAGTAAGTGTAGATGTTAGGCGTTAGAATTAAAAATACTTGTTTTTTGTACGCTTGCCACATCAAAATATCTGTTTTTTACCCCAATGTTTCGGGTCTCAACTATTTGTTCTACGTATCTATCTATTTGTTCTACTTAGTTCTACTTATCTATCCTCTACCACATTTTTCTTTCTTCTTTTTACAAAAAGACACATATTTTATCCTTGTAGTCAGTGTTTTCATTTTGGACACTGGCACTATGGCTGTGATATGCAAGGAAAACGAAAAAACAAAACTGGATACAAGAAAAAAAGATTTGAGAAAGGAAAAGAAAAGGTGAAAACAAGAAGAATGGCATTTTTGGAAAACAAGAAGAAATGCATTCTACTATGGAAGAGATTTAAGAAAAATAAGTAAACACGCTTACAATATGTGGCACATGCATTCAGGAAATCTTTACACCAACCTCATACTTCAAAAAAATCCATTCTGGACAAAGAAGAAATGACACAAGACAACAAAAACTACTAGATTATATAAAAACGTGCAAACTTGTGACACAACCTAATATTGTTAGTGTTCAGAATGAAAACATTGCTTGTAGTCATCATCAAGAACTACACAATTATGATTTCTACCAAAAAATATTTCTTGTGTATTACTGGCTTGTTTGTCGCTGAATGTGATAAAATATTTTTTTCTTTGTTGTATTTCATTATTAAACAGATAAATGAAATAACAAATATGAGTAAGAACTATCAAGAAAATGGGTTTTTGCCTAGTTTTATTCACGGTTTTCAATAGCCTCTGCAGATCTACGTTGGTATATAGATTTTGGCTTTAAGGAAATGTGTTTAGTTATAATATTTAAACTTTTTTCCTGCTTCTATATTTATAATTTTTACACAATTGATGCTCTTTCTCTGTAAGAACTTGCGAAGGATTATTATGCAATCGAGGCTAATGGGAACAAACAAATAACTGAGATGCGACGCACGTTAAAGAACTGAAAGTAGAGTAGCTAAAAATAAGCCGTTTCAAAGCACAAAGCCGCAAGGCAAAATACAGAAATTGCAGCGCATGGAAATTACCTTTTAACTTGAATAAAACTTTTTCAGTACTTTTGAACGACTTTTGATAAGTTTTCATAGATTTCTAAGATATGGGTTTCAAGATTACCATTTTAATTTGTATAAAAAAATTCAAGCAATATCAATCAAAAACGCGTACAGTCGACTCTCGATATAAGAGCACCCATTGGGACCGACAGTTTGTGCTCTTATAGCGAAGGTAAACTTTGTCTGTTTTATCTGTCTTTACGGCCAACCAAATTTTTTTTTAGTGCTCTTATACCGAGAGTGCTCTTATAGCGAAGAGCTCTTATATCGAGAGTCGACTGTACTTCCAAAATTTATGTCCAAAAATAAAGGTAAAATGATGCAAAATGGCCAAATGGTATACCTATTTTCAGATGGTTTAAAAATTTTTGGAGCGCAAATGTCGCGTGACCTCTAATTTTGATCCTGGCAAAGTTATTTTGGACTCCACCTAATTACAACTACTAATCATTTACACGTGTTTAAGTAAAGACGTTTTTTTTTATTTTACATACGGATATCTAGCTCTTTCCTAAGCAAATATATTGCATACTCAAATTATTTGTAATCACAATTATTAATATGCATTTTATGGTAATAAGTAAAGAAATTAGGTAACACAGCAACAGTTTAAAATACCATATAAATTCTTATTGTCCGACACCAGCGCTTTCAAAAATTTAATTCCATTTTTCATGTGGAATTCAAAATTCCATTTTACTTTAAGTTTTTTCTAACCTCCTTTTTTTTGTAAATTTAATCTTGTGATCATGGTAAAAGTTGTTGACAAAAATCAACCCTACAACTATGACTATGATCACAAAATAAAATTAAAAAAAAATGGCTAAAAAAGACTCCCAAATAAAATCGGATTTTAGTGGATAATGGAAGTTCAAATTCTATATAAAAATAGAATTGCGTTTTATTACTGAAAGCACTGTCACACAGTATCAATTTTCTTTTTCGTCTCACTTGTTAAATTGGGGTGGTAGGGGAATGTAAGAAATTTATGATAGGTAAATTTGCTGAGCAAAATGCCATATACACACTTATATAAATTATTCTTTTCGTAAAGTTGAATAGAAAAAAGCAGGGCACATGGCAAGCAGTCTAGCTTTAAATACATTTAAAAAGCTTCTAAAAATAAAGTCTCAAAGTGTTTAGGCCAACGTTTTTCTGCTTTTTTCTCTCAAATTTCAATAAATAGGAGAATCTGGGCTACAAATGGCAGCATTATTCCGCTTTGTCAACCTTCAGCACCTGGTTTCCTGAAAATTGAAAAACAGGTTTTGTGAGGTATGTTCTTGCCTGTAAAAAGCCACAGATTTATGTATTCAGGACTTAGTTTTTAAGCCTTATTTTAGGACTTATTTTTTAGTCAAATTCAGTATATTAACAAGTTCTTGCTAAAACTTGAAAATTAAAAAATTAGTACTAATAAAATTACTACAGTCGAGTCTCGATTTAGTGTATATCTCGATTTAGTGTATATTTTTTCTGGTCCCGAGCGCCTACACTAAATAAGGACTTGGCTTGCTGGGCTCTACCGCATAAAAAGCTCTGGCATGCATGCTATTTTCATTCATGCAGAGCTTGTTATCGAGTGATTTGTGCCTCAGGTATTTTTGTGTGCGCATCTAAAGTTGAGATTCTCAACTCTAAGCCCTAGAGCCCGGGCAAGGACTTAGTAGGTGGAAAAGTATTTTATCTGAAAAGTTTACATAGAGTCCAGAGCGCCCAATATACCGCACCCATTTGATGACATCATGGTCGGAATAGTTGAGTTTCGGTTCAAAGACTTTCAGATAGCGCACCTTCAGACCAGACGGTGCAAAAGGAACTTCTGCAAAAAGAAAATCACAGGTTTTATCAATAAATAAAAAAGAAGTTTCATTCACCAAAATTCATGGACACCGGAGGTCTATTCCACTTTTTCTTTTCAGCAGTTCCAGTGCTCAATAAGTCGATTTCCGCAGAAATTTGTGATTCTTTCATGCCACCCATTCGCTTGATTCTTAAAAGACCATAGTTACAGAAGACAATGAAAGTCTTTCAAATTTATACATTTCTTGTCCCTATCCTAGATTCCAACCGATTTTCGACCCTGCTTCTTCAAGTGGTTATTTTACCCAAACCGGGCCTCAGCCACGAATTAGATCGTAGGCCCAGTGCACACTTTTACACACAATATGGGTATGCATTAGGCATACGAATTAAAACTAAGACTTTATTTAGGTAAAAGAAAAAACAATTAGGGGATAAAGGCAAAAGAAAAAGACTGGATTTAAGAATAGGGATGAAAGGTATCCCGAGCGCCTTTAAATTAGGAAAATTCCCATTGTCTTCAGCAAATATGTTCTTTTATAGACAACTCGCAAAATTAATAATTGTCATGTTGGAAAGTAAGTTAATATACTCACTTCCACACAATTGCATTTTCCCCAGCTTTGTATTTGGCCTTCCCTACAACTTTGAATTGATAGTCTCTAAAATATATTTAAAAATCATACCTTTCATGCAGATCAACTGCACACCGCTAGTGTTTGGAGGGGTAGGAATTCTTATCTAAATAAATCACATTTTTGTTGAACAATAAGTGCAAAGCCCAGCTACTTCAATCTTCTGTGCCAGGAGCGACGGCTTAAAATTGGACTTGACAACAACTTTCACTTCCATCTTGTTTCGAGAGCTTTCTGAAAAGACTTCTTTGAATGCTGTCAGGCTCCAGTGCAATGTATTTCCGATATAGTGGACCAATAAAGAGAAACTTTGGCGCTACTTTGGCATGGGAAAGCTAGGACCTATGTTATAGCATACAGCCATTCTAGACAGGGTGGACAATGAAAGTGTGAACTGACAAAATTCAGGGCCCATGATGCAATGTACACCCTCCCTACGCAGGGCAAGAGGTTAGTGTATACTCAAGTGGGGTCTGAGCGAGGTTTCTACACTGTTAAGTCCAGTCCTCAGAAGGTGCATTGTAGTGTGTTTCGACTGTACAATAGTTCTTTTTGGTAAAACCATATACCTCGAACCAAAGGAATTACTCGGAAAGGAAGCTGGATGTCTTTTGTGGTGCGATATCTATAAAATCAAATTTATAATTTGTGCATACCTAGGCACAAATAGATTATTTGTGCACTAAAAAAACCTCATCAGTTCATATTCACCATCCGGAGGAATAAAACTTATAGCATGTTCAGTGTCGAACTTGGTCAACTTGACACACTGGTGAAACTGGCAGTCATCGATGGCAACTGAGGCACGAGAACTGAACGCAATGTTGGGATAAATAGAAGAGGTGACTGCAAAGGTAAAACCAACGCTTTGGAAGGGTCTTCAGTGCCTCCACGTCCTTTGCCCTCAATTGTCAGCTTGTCGTTGATACCAAACTTGCATTCTGGCATTCCACTCAAGTACTAAATAAAACTAACTGGTTAAAAATATAAATTTTGCATAAATTCCGTCTATTTTTCATAAGCATTAAAAAGTTTTTTTTAATTAACTTATCACCAAAACTCACAGATTTCATTGCAACCTTCCCAGCCACATGCGCAGATAAAACTTGGCCTAAATTATGAAAGAGGTAATGAGACTAAGTCATTCCAATCTACCCTGCTGAGACATTAACAGATTGACATATTCAATAACATCTAGGAAAAGTTCATTCCGTCGGTACTTGATGCCCTCTCTCCGCCAACCTATTTGCCCTGTGACTTGAGAGGTGATCTGTGCTTGTTCCTCTTTGCTCTAAAATTTACTAGCATAAGTCATCTCTTTGGTAAATAAGTAAGCAATATTGACCGCTGTTCGAACTCCTTGCTGGGTAATGAAAGTTTTAAGAACTCCTGGATCAGTGTTTTGAGGATATCCAAAATCCAAAATTTCTGAATAATCCATTTTGAATAAACAAATATTTTACTTTTGAAATAAAAAAGAGTGCACCTATTATTTAGCGATGGTTTTAAAAAATATTTTCAACTTTTTAATAGAAATTATGCTATTGCGAGTATTATTGGACAAAATATACCCAGAAATTTGACTCTGAAAAAATAGTTTCAAAAACTGGCTTGGTTGTCAAGTTATGTCGGAAGGACTAAGAGGTACGAAGTTGGAAACTAACTTCACGGCTGTACTCTATCTATGTCTCAACAATCATGTTACTATTAAAATCCTTAGATATTCTAGGGTGTCCTGGGTTGGCTCAGAACAATCAATAAGATATCGGATCTGTATTAGAGAGTTCGAAGAAATGATCAAAATATATGGCTATGTGACTGTACGTCTAAAAAATCACCATCCAAAAGCTCATAGATGAGAACAAAGTTGTTTTTAACATTTTCTTCGTTCATTTTTCCTAAAAATAGAAATTTTTTTGATTGATTTTAACTTTATGAGCAGCTTTTTACCAAAATAACTTTGCATAGTATCAGCGAAACGAGTGAGAAACTCAAACACCATGGCTGCATTTATATTGTGCTGAAATTTTAAACGAGTAATTTAGGCGACTAAGATTGAGGAAATAGATTACTCTGGTGACAGCACACATCCACACATTTCCTCGTTTTATGTGGAAAAAAGACGTCCTAGCCATGTTGGTCACAGGACTTCGCACCTAAAGAATTAATAAAATCATAAATAAATTGGGACAATTTTTTCTGTACCCAAAACCACTGTTTTTTTTTAATGGTGTTTATGAAAGTTTGTTTGCAGCTAGCAAACCACTTTGGTTTATCGAATAGCCAATTCATAACTCTGCTACATTATACTCCCTCTTCCAAAACGAAAAACACTAAAGACAGCCAATTTTACGAGCCATTTTTTTGCGTTGAAGGTAGGTAAGATTACTTATTCTCTTCTAATTATTTCGTGACTGAAACCAAGCGGATGTAAAAAAGTGCTTATTTTATATTCACACTTTCAATCAGGTGGTTCATGTGTCATCAGGACAGAATATTCTGTTAGAATTGTTGTAGGGAGCTGAGTACGTTATATATGTGAGCTTGGTCGACGCTAATTCTTCCAAGACTCCGCTGTATTATGCTCTTAGTTCCCCCCCCCCCCCAAATGTGGCTAAAAACTTGACGGGGTAAACGATTAGAAGGTAAAATACCTATGCTTCCCCGCAGATATACTTGACCCATGGTTTCAGAACTTTAGTACTTGACCCAAGACTGAAAATTAGAACAAAAAAGAATATAGCTAAAAGACGTCCCCCTCCTTCTCTCCCAAAAAAGTGAAAAAGAAGAATAAATTGAATACAAGACCAACAGTTACCTGTTGCCTAGCGTGGATAACATTGACTCGAAAAGCGTCTAAAATATGAATTTTTCAAACATAAAAAAAAAATTAAGAACGTCGAGTTAAAAGAAAACTGACCAACGGCGTTTCGGCTAACATCGTCTCTGTAAATTCTTGAAATGAGCACCTCTCCCTTGTGATTGTAACTGGAACGGCAAAACCATTAAAAAAGGTCCTAGACATGAATATTATTTTTAAAAACTTACACGAATAAGCCACCAATCATTTTATTATATGCACATTCTAAAAAAACCAACAGAAATGCAAGCAAACATCCAATCTAAGTGCAGTAAATTTCGTGTATTAAATGAAAAGGCAAGCTACAAATCCAAATTTATTGGAAAAGGCATGCTCTTTCTTCGGCATATACAAACTCCGAACACAAGAAAAAGACATCCATTTGGTGGTTAGAAAAGTGGCTGTCCAGTTAGTTGCGGCAATTCAAGCCCTAATTTCATGGATGGAGGTTAGAGCAACAGGGACAAGTTATCTCTTCTACAATTTTTTGGTCTATTCTGTCAAGTGTTTCTCTCTGCTCTCTTTGTGTTTGTCATGCGATGCGAGCGATAACAGACATTAATGTATGTGAAAGACAGTTTTGCTCCTGCTAATGGGCGCGTTGGTTTTGGTCCAATTAACGTTGTCTCCATAAAAGAACTTGTATTGCAGATAAGTGCAAACACATGCTATTTATCTTGTCTTACTATTTTTACATGATTTTTTGGTAATACTTTTGAGCGTAAAATAAATCAGTATTAGAGCATGTAAAATATCACAGTCAAAGTTCTATGTGATGTTCCTCCTCATTAGAAGCGACCTTAGCAATGCGTTATATAAAGGGGCATTATATAGAGAGCTTTTAGTATAAAAAATGAGATAGGAAGCATTATATAGAAGGCTTTATATGTAAATCAGCCTATTTTTACCATACTGTAGTCTCACATATGCGATAGCTAAGACAAATAAGGATGTATTTCAAGAAATATGTATCTCGAGTCTCGTCTGAAGGCATAACGTGGCCTTATTTGGTTGACTCCCAGTAATATACACCTTTTTATGTCCTTCACCACTTTCTTTCACAATACCAATTATAATCATGTCTCGAAGTTGGACAACTGAAAATTATAAAATATCTCTTAATTTGAATTCGTGCTAATGTAAAAACCTGTTCGTTTTGTTTTCGCAGTGTAAATGTCCCGTCGAGAATTGCAATGTTGTGAATAAATAATTTGCTAAAATAATTTGCTCACTTTTTGCAGAACGAATGCAGAGTTTGTGGAAGTTAGTGAATAAACCAAGGATAGGTAAGCTGCAAAACTTTTTTGGTTTTGATGGACTAATTTTTTGTGTTGGTAGATGACTGGTCACCTTTGGCGAAGTTTTATTATGCAGATGAGGCGCTCAATACTATTGCCAGTGAGCTAGACTCATTTGATGGAAGACGCGACCCAGAGAGGTGCAACCAGTTGGTCAGCAAACTGAGACAAGCTCAAGACCGTGTTCTGCATATCATTGGTGGGGTTCTAAAAAGTATTTGGCAGGAAGGCAATTTACCATAGTTCACACAAATCTTTTTTAAATACTTTATCGGATGTTTTTATCTTCTGAAAATCACAGAAAAATTTCTTTGAGGTGGAAAGAGGATTAAAAATATCAAAACATTTTGCCTAGCAAGCTTTGCAAGTATCTCTAAAAAATCACCAAAATTTGGCTAAAATTTGGTCAACAAATGGACTATTTTTACTTATCGGCCAGTTTCGTCGGCCGATTGACCGTTTTAGAACCATAGTTTTATGTGGGCAAAAACTGTTGAGTTGGAAAACGAAATTGCAGATTCAAAAGCTCTTTAATTTTCGACTTCTGAACCATAAAATATTTTTATGCATTAGCATTGGTGAAAGCTAAATGACACAAAGGAGTCACACTATATTTTATCAAAACATTGTCAGTATGATGCATTTTTAGCCGAAATGCTCATGATTGTATTTCCACACGAGAGTGACCGAGCCTGCCGTGATTTTCGTGTCAAATTCCCAGACGAAATAATAGCTGGTTGGGCTTGTTAGACTAAACTTTTGGAAATAATCGTCAGTTTTAGACAATTTACCTGGCCAACTTTGGTTTGGCGCAGAGTGTCTTGTAAGTTCGTACAACTTGCAATAACTTTTGCAATTTCTTAATTTACAGGCAGCCGGCTCCAACATAGTGGATCACGAATCCGAGAGTGAGGCAATCCGACCCATGGCCAAAGCTTTAACCAAACATCTGGACAAAATGAGAGAATTTTTAAAGGCAGGTTTTTTTTTAATCAATTTGAGCAAAAGCTTTCAGAACTTGCTCAAAGTTACTTCAATTCAGGACCAAGCACTCAGAGACCCCTCTCAATATTCCGAAAAGATCAAGTCAGTTATTTTGAAAACTTTGTAAATTTTATACAAACGGTTTTAGGCTGAGTCTCCAAGTTTTCGATCGTTTATTTGCCGAATTTGAGTTCAAGTTAGCAATTTTTCGGTACTACTGTATTATATCCCCCAAAGTACTTGGGTTTTCTAGGTTCATTAACCATATAAAAAGCATTTTTTTGTCATTTTTAAAAGGATAAAGGGAACCGCAAAGAACCAAGCTAAAATGACTCACATTACCATTTTTAGGGCACTAAAATAGGCCAGGGGCGGATGGTACACGTATTTT
>BBSZ01009711.1:0-19112 GCA_000981365.1 Subanguina moxae
GCTTACGCTATAGAAGAGCTCAACTGTTCTATTATTGGATTGCAACATAATTGACGTATTTCTTCTGATAAGTGACCCCCCTCTAATTCAAAATCGTTTTCTTAGCATTGTGTTTTTGACCTACTTTTCCAGATAAGTCTTAGGCTAATTACCACTAAACTTGTAGCTTATTGTCTGAGCTGCAGTTCGGGTGGTAAGTTGCCTGAGAGTCGTCCGTGGTGATCTATTTTTTGCACAGCGAAAAAGCGAACTGCTTCGACAAAATTCAGTATATTGTGCGTAAGGACATAACATAAGTTCTACTACGACACACCATTCTAAAGAGTGACAAAAATGCTATGAAATCATGTGCAAGATATTTTATAGACGGATAAAAACAGAGAACTTTTGCTACAATTAGAATATTTTATAAAATGTGACTGCTTTTTGCACATCACTTCAAAAAAGATGACACCCGATAATCCGGCACTCCGTTAAACCGGCATCCTTGGTAACTGGGCACCTTCAATATTGGGGACTCAGAGCCTGGTCCCTTGGGGTATTGGTTAATCAAGGCTTGACGGCATTGATAAGTTAAAAAATGCTACAAATAGTGACAAACACCATTAGTCTGAATGTCTGACTTACTTCAATCACATTCATAGGTTCAAACATCTCCCAGGGATCTATGCCAACCATATCAAAATTATTTTGTATATATTCTGCCTTCTTGGAAGTTCCAGCTTCATTTTCCTCTCTGCCATTTACAGCATCTCCACCAGTATTTGCTTGTCCCATTGCTAATTTATACTCTTCTGCCTCCCTTGTGGCAGATTCACAGTAGCTGGATATCTGCAAGTCAAATAGGTTTTATTCATTACAACCTAAAAATGCCACCTTTTTAGCTTTATTAAGATCAGCTAGCGCAGCAGCTGCGAATGATTTGAGACCAGTTTCCCCCACCAATCGCTGTGCAGATCCCATGACTGCGAAGGCTGAATCACGTACCTCTGGATCGCCCTCTTCTGTTTGCTGAAATTACGATATGGCGAAGTGAATACTGTTTTTTAGGTTACATTACCTTGGCAATTATTGGAAGCACAGCTTTTAAGAAACCCGTCGGAGAAGGTTGACTGGAAATGTTGAGACGATAGAACATTCTGTACATCAGCCAATTGAGCTGGATTTTGACGTTGGGATTGGGTTTGTTTCGCCAAACGTCGAACATTGCTGGCAGCAACTTCTCCATGTTGGTGCACTAAAATACATAGAAAATTTGGTTAAACATCAAATTTTTGGAAAATAAAATTGCAAAATAATGGAAATGTTGACTCTACGGGATTATACATATCATTAAGTCCTCCGCTTACTTACCGATAGAGATAGGCAATCAACACACTCAATCAACGGTTTTTTTAGCACCTCTTTCTTCTCTTTAAACTTATCAAAAAGGGCTGGTGCCATTGATCCGACAAACGGCTCAAACTGTGTCCCAAGACCTAAATTTGAGTATTTATTTGCAAGTTGGTGAATAAAAGGGCGTAGAGGTTTTTGACGTACTTCGTGAGAAATATCGCAAAACAAGTCAAAGGTTTTATCATAACGCTGAGAATTTGAAATTTGAAATTTATTTTCGGTTTTAAGATTAAGACCCATTAACCCATGCTTGCCTACCTTAAGCCTACTTTCTTTTCTGTACTAATTAGAACAACCTAAAGAAGGTTTCACGGAAATGAATAACCGTTTTATAGGCTATTTTTCATTTTTTTGTAAGAAATTGAAAAGCGCCCTGTAAAACCGTAATTCACCTCTGTCAAATCTGCTTTAGAATGCTCGAATTAGTACAAAGAAAAGGGGTCCGGAGCCTGAAAGTGAAAAAAAAAATTACACCAAGTGGATATTCCCTTGGTGTATGGAGAAGGGTTTGCGTGGTTTGGGAGCGAATTGGGCAAGAATTAATGCGGCATAACCTTATACACAAACAGTAAACTACTACAATATGTAGGTTGTATTTTGTCGCATCCCCGTTTATAGCGTATAAAAAATGCTTAGAAATGGTTAAAAGCTTTTTTTAAAGTTTGAAAAAAATTTATGGGGAGGGGGAAGGTATTCGTTACTAAAATCGACGTTTCCTTTTAGACAAGGGAACACTTTCCTACGTCCAGGAAAATACCAGCCATTGGTTGATATCAATTGGGCAAGTAATTCTACCACTCTAATAGCTGCAAACATACCAGTAGCCATAGCTCCTACAACCTTGACTGCCATTGCAACCACATTTATATTGGCGTCTCCTTGAATAATCTAAAAATTTAACTTTTTGATGCTTTTGTTTTCAATATTAGTTTGAAACTTAACCTTTTTCAAATTCTTGCTTAATTCACTGTAGTCTGCAGTGAGAGAGAGTCGTGTGTTGTATTGATTGAGTAAATCCAGCAAACAACCCAATGAGTCTCGCTTTTCCGACCATTTTTTTGAGTCGAGCAAAGCCTGCAAATATATTTGTTACAAAGTAAGGTGCTGCACAAAGGTGAACAAGAAAAAACCTTTTGTTCAGTCGGCCAAAGTTTTAGCACATCCACCGGGTCCAGAAACAACATTTAAACTATAGAAAATAAAACTGATTTTGTAACATTATACCAATGCGGCAAAAAACAATTTGGCTATTTTAAAGGGTGAAGGGTAAAATTCCCCTTCGCATCTCCTAAAATCTCGTATTCTTCAGTATTCTACCTTTTTTTCCTTTTCAAAACATTCTTTTTGCAAAATATTCTCCATAATCTCAGCTTTTAGCTGAGTGTTAGAATGCCTAATTTTATTTTCAAAAAGTTGACGGTTAAATGAAAGGAAACATGTAACGTATCCACTTCTTTAGTGTGAGTGACCCAAATCTTCTACTCATTTTGCTCTTTGGCTTGCAATTATTTTGCACCAATTATTTTTCTTAGTTGACTTTTAATGGGTAAAAATGCCGGAAAAATTTTTTAGAAACTTCCAACGCTGTTTTACTTGACAAATCGCAGATCCTAGTGCTCTGATTCAACTCTTTTAGTTTATGGCAGATAATCAAATACGATAGCTACAAAAGCTCATTGATACCAAAAAACAGCGTTGGAAGTGTTTCTAAAAAATTTTTCCGGCATTTTTACCCACTAAATGTCAACTAAGAAAATAATTGGTGAAACCTGCAAGCCAGAGAGTAAAATGAGCAGAAGATTTGGGTCACTGACACTAAAGAAGTGGATACGTTGCATGTTTCCTTTCATTTAAACGTCAACTTTTTGAAAATAAAATTAGGCATTCTTAAACTCAGCTGAAAGCTGAGTTTATGGGGAATATTTTGCAAAAAGAATGTTTTGAAAAGGAAAAAAAGATGGAATACTGAAGAACACGAGATTTGAGGAGATGAACCAACACCCCAACTATTTGATTGGCCAATCTCCGTTGCGGTCGGTTTCTAATACTTTTTTTTTGGAAATGTCTTTGACACAACTTAAGTAACAAAAATCTCTCACAAATTATGTTTTTCGCTAATTTTGATGGCACGCAAATAAAATTGGTTTGTTTTGCTTTTTTTAAAGCAAAAATGCCAAATTCGTTGGAAAGTTGAGTTGTATTGAGTGCCGGAAGGTGCAAAAGTACATTCTCCATACAACATAATTAGACGACGATGAAGAGAAAAAAGTTTTAAATTTTAATGTTTGGCGTTGCGATTCGAAAATCAATGGCGTGCCAATCTATCAATAAAATGCATTTGCTTCTAACCAACTTCTTTCTCGTCCTTTTTTAGTTGAAACACATACCAATACATTCAAATAAATGTATTCTTTTTATGATTTAGTTCTGAGGAAGAGAAGTAAATGAAGCCGAAAATTTTGGCTAATTCTTAAAGGCAGCAGTTCTTTAAAAGAAGTTTTTATTCAAAACAATAAAAATATGTAAATTTTCAACAGCAGTGACAACAACATTTTTTTAATTTTTCTTCAAATATTATGCAGCTTGCTGCTTTTCCAACATATCCTTCTTCCTCTGCTCCAAAGACATACACTTGGGCCTTTTCATGATTGGAACGTAGGTCTAAATTTAATGGGAAATTAAGTGATACAAGAAATAGTCAGGGAGCTACCACCTTGGGTGTAGGATGGTCCATAATGAAGTCTTCGAGACCTTGAACTACTGATTCCTCTAATGAACTTTTGCCACTGAGTTCTTCCAAAGAAGAAACTCCACTAATCATTGATCTCAAAATGTTGGCTCTAAATATTAGAAACGACTGTATTAGAACATCTAAAGGAGCAGCTCGATTTTTTAGAATTTGTAATAGGCTTTTTCAGTAGCAATAAAATAGCAAGTGCATTTTTTTAAGAACTCGTATATTTAGACTTGTAAACTTGGCGACAGGAATAAAGTAGGGACTCTGCTGCATTATACCCCCTCCCCCAATCGTTTCGGTACTAAGATGTTTGAGAAATAAATTAATTTAGAGTTTTTTGCCATGGTCCAATTAGAAAAACATGCTAAAAAAGCAAAAAAGGCAATTTTTGAGCCGTTTGTCAAAACATCGAAAGGCAAAACGTCGGTTTTTGGTCAATTCTTCTTTTCCAAAAATGATCGATCGTTGTCTAAAAACATGTTTTTGTACGTTTTAGATGCTAAAACATCGAAGGAACATAATTTTGGGGTGTTTTGGGAGCACACGCTATAGTAGAGTTTAGTCAAAGGCTTCTCAACATTGGTGGAAAACTTACTTGACTTGTTGTTCGGCCCAGGCCTTTTGCAGATCCATAATAACATCTTTGAGCACATTTGTGTCATAGATCCATTGCAAATTTCCATCAGGGTAGCTACAGTCGAATAAACACAGAGGCAGTTGGTTCGCAAACAGGTACTGAGGACGTGCTGACACTTTCTCTACGTCCAACAATTGACTTATTAACTGAAAAAGGATTCTTGACAAGTGATCAACCTAAAGATAAGCATGCCTCAGGACTCTCCCTGCCAGCACCTATTTCATACAGTAAAGTAACAATACAGCGGATCTGATGCCACAAAAAACCGGAAGCTTTTACTGTCAATTTGACAAGTGAGTACGGGTTTTGAGCTGGTTGGTATTTGTCAGATTCAATTGGGAGAGAATTGCTAAATATAACTTTTACTGGTGAAGTTGGAACGCGTAAAATTTTTTGACTGGTCGCTGAGTTCTGTTGACCCGTTAAAATAAAGATGCTCAATTTAGGCGTTGTACAGAAGCGCTTACTCTGTAACTTCCTCAACTTTGGCTTCAAATATTTTTCTGAGGTAGCACATCTGCACCCTGTCTCTGTTCTTGTCAATCTGGCAAAAGTTGCGGAAATCATGAGAGCCCATCAATCTACTGCATCCCTCATTCATGAGCTGCAAACAGCAAACTTGACAAACAATTGTTTGTAGTAAAAAACCAACCGTTAGATTGGTGCATGTCCTGGGGAATACATAGGTGTAGATGCGGTGTTGGCAGTTGAAGCGAGCATTGAAATCGCGGTGAGTAGGACACCAGGCCAGTATGCGTATGGATTTGGGCAAGTTTCCATTCAAAATTTTAACATATGGTAGTTCAGTGGTCGACTTGACTCTGGTTGCTGGATCACTATCCATCGACCAGAAGATGCCTTCTGCACTGGTGTCAGTGGATCTGAAACCATCTTTGGTACCATGCTTCACACACACATACATAATTTTTAGGCATGGATGATGACTTCCAAATCTTTGGAGATTCACTTACCGCACAGTAACTGCAGCAACTTGTCGGAAGGCAGAAACTCCCTTATCTGTCCTGCCACACCTAGTCCATTGCGCTGATTCTCTGGTGTTTACCAACATGGACCTTTCCAAGACCCGCATTATGTGCTAAACTTATTTTATAAATTAAAGATTAATTAATTTAGCCAAGAAACCTCTTCCACGGTGTTTTCAGTGACGTCTTGGAAGACCAATCCCTCATAATTCCAACCAGTATAGAGAAAAAGTAGAGCTATTCTCCTCTGGGGATAGCTGTTAAAATCAATTTGGCGAACTGATTTCTTGGCTTTGTACTTGTTTTCCTGAATATTGGGAAAAATTTGTTGAGATATAAGACTTTTTTAAGTGATACCCTCTTTTGATCCCTGAGTTCAACACATTTGGAAGCGCTGGGGGATCCATTTAATGTGTCAAAATTATTGGTTGGTGTGCAGTTTACTTCCACCTCTTCACTGTCCATTGGGAACTTAACTGAAGTTTCCATGAGTGGAGAAGCAGACTGCACATCCCGAGACATGTTCCCACCTGCAACTGATTATCTAACTGATTGTGTCAATGCGTTGATCTTCTTATCTAATGATCTTCTTATCTAATGATACTATTGGGTTATATTTACAATTTTATGCAATTATTGTTGGAAGCAGAAATAAAAATTGTAGTTCAAAAACGGATGATTTTAACTTTTTTTGGCAAAGCTTTTGCGGTCTTTTAAATAATGCATTGGAAGTTACCAACAAGGTAGATAGCGTGAGCATAGGCAAAATATCTAAACGATTAGTTAACACTTGATAACCCGGCCCCCCAAATTTCCAAGGTGGCGCATTAGTCACTACTTTTCTCAAAAACCATTTAGATGGTTTTTTCTACCTTTGAAAAGTTGTGACTTTAATTTCGCGCCACCCTGTGTTTGCTAATCTCAATTTGAAGAATCTACTTTTTTGAATTGTTGTATGATTGGGAGACCAACGTAAAAGTTAGGTTTTGGTCAATTTTTTAGGAGTTGATGATCCTTTTTGCACTACAGTCAAGTCTCAAAACAACATACCCTCTTTAAACCGATCCTGTCGCATTTTATAGTGTCTCGGGAGTATCTTGTATCGTGAATTAATTTGTCTACTATCCACAGCCGTATGTTATATCGAGTTTTCCTTCACAACAGTTTATTCGACCAGCAAGATTCTGGAGAAATAAATGCATATTTCCTGGTAGTATTTTTAATTATAGAAAAATACAGCATGGAGATACCCATAAAAACGAGAAGTTATTTGAAGCTCGGATCCTGATTTTTTGTTACAAATAAAAGATTTTGACGCTACTTAGATATACCCCCTCCCCCGAAAAATCGATTTTTTTAGTAACAATTTCGCTAAAAAGAGGCCAAAATAGTAACTCAGAGGAGAATAGGGGCTGAATTAGAAGAGGAAGGGAGTAGTAATATGAGGCCACTAATTTGAAGGGCCACCCGTCTCCATTACTGAACCAGGGTAAAAAGTACCTCTAAAGGCATTTATTTTTCAAGAGTATTGCTCCGATTCATCTCGCAGATAAGTCTGTGCGCGCATCTCTAACTCTAAAGCGCCCTCCGCCCTCTTACGGGGACGACGAGAGCTCGAGGGCTTGGAGTTGAGATGTGCACACAAACATATCTGAGACATAAATCACTCGAAAATACCGTATTCTCTCTAATTTTTACGGAGTGCCCTTATTTTTCCCTTTCTCTCCCAATTCAGCTCTCAACCTCTTTGAAATAGTATTTTTGTTCCTTTTTTGGCATAAATTATACATAAAAATGGGTAGTAGACACTTTGGGAAAAATCGATGTGGGGTGGGAGGGAGAGGCTATAACCGAGTAGCGCCAAGATTTTAAATCTATTTTGCATAGTAAAATATTTGTTCAAAACTTGAACTGACCTGTTTCTTCTGCCCATTGTTGGAGCATCTGATTGGCACTCAACTGCTCACCCACATCCTGCCTCTCTTGAAACACAGTACTTTTAAAGGTTTGTTGTTGTTGCCTCTCAAAGTATCCATTATTGAACTGTTCAAATGAAAAATCCCCATCCAATATGGAGCAGTTGGATGGCCCCTGTTGTCTCTGACTCTTCATCGTCCTCCCTTTAGCTCTGCATCTCACAAAAGTTCGTTCGTTTTTCTGTCGACTGCCTACTAAAACTTTGACCGCCCTCTTTTTGGCCTCACTCCAGTTGGTGTTGGTGTCTATTTCTTGCATTATTTCGTCATAACCCTGTTTTGGATCAGAGTCGGAGTAAGTTATTTGTCGGCGTTTTTGGCGCACCAGCACACAGGCATCCGACACATCAATATGCACTCCGGAACAAAGATGGGGGCGAGTGGATGTCCATGGGTGGTTGAGTAGATGAATTTCTTTATTGAACTGCTGCACCATTAGAGTCAGGCAAGGAGCCTGAAATAAAATTTTACAGGGCTAAAAGATAGCTTTAAGTATGTTGAAATAGCATACAAAAGAGCTGCTTTGGGTTTGTCGTGACAACTTCTTGCAGTTAATGCAGGCAAATCTCTCCAAATATCTGCCTTCTTCTTTCTGCGGCCTTCTAGAGTGCAAGCTCCAGTGGTGTCTAAAGCCAGGTGTCTGACTCTCAGTGACCAGCATCACATTGCCCTTGTCCGTGCTTGCCAAAAGGAATGGAAAGTCTACATGTTTCGGGTTTTTTACTGCTTCCTGGTCATTCGCAGGAGAAAAGTGTTGATGGGTGTCATCTATGGTTTCATCCTCCAGTCGTTCTTTCTCAGGCATGATTGATTTGCTGATCAGATCTTCTGAATCTTCTTTCATCATGGAGCATTCCTCTTTGATGTTAGAATAAGATGTTCTAAAAATAGGTTACGTGTACATGGAATGTTTTTTTTTCATTTGAGTGCTTGACCTGGATGAATTGGCTATAAAATTCGCAAAACAGGTGCCAGATATATTGCTGAGTCTCGGCCGTTTAGCTGCTGATGGACTGCCTCAAATTACAAGTTTCTAAACATATGAAGTGGGATTGTGTCACGGCCAGTTGAACAACTGATATGACCGATTAGGAAAATTTGTTCAATTCCCAATCAAAAACATTTAAAATTTGGCGCTACTCGGTTATACCCCCCCCCCCTAAAAAAAATCGGAGCTACTTGGTTATGATCCCAACCTAGATCGATTTTTCCTAAAGTGTCTAATAACCATTTTTATGTATAATTTATACCGAAAAAACGGTATTTCTGCTGTTTGTCGGCCGATTTCTGTTGGCGTCAGCGCTTCAAGGAACCTGATATTAGATTGTGTCATAAGTTGTGTCGTTTTTTAAAATAGTTTGAAATTTTACTTTAACTGTCTTAAAAAGGGTGTTTATTATTTTGAAATTTGACCGTACTTCCTTGTTTAGGCTTTTTTCGACTTCTTATCTCGAACTCGATGATTTTTTCGCCTCGTAATCGTATTTCGTAGATCTTTTGCTGTACAAATTTATCTTATTTTACAAAAACAATATTAAAGAATTTACCTGTTCGCTCCATCTCACTGTAGGATGTGTGAGAGAGTAGAGCTTCAAAGTTTGGAGGGTCGTCCAATTCTTCTAGCATCCCTTCCAAATATTCTTCTGTCATTTTTTTATTTTTTTGAAATATAATTGATGGTTTTATCAAACTTAGGAATTATCGAACATAAGGTGGCATAAACAACTGACAGTTGTTTTCTAAATAAAAAAGTGTTAAATAATAATATTAGGTTCCACATTTCATCAATTTTCCACTTACCGTATTTACTCTAATACAATGTAGGGCGGTTCCCTGAATTAAAAAAACTTATTTATGGAATTGTATTTTGATATACATTTTCTTGGTGAGCCCTGGCATGTTAAATACTAAAACATAGACTAAATTTTAAGCTACGTTAGGGTATATTAGGGTATATTAAAAAATCCAACTCTTGATATAAATTCCCTATTTTTGAAAAAGGGGTCATTATATCGAGGGTTGACGTACAGTGAGACCAAGGTGAAAAATAGTAAACAATAAACAGACGTATAATTACATTTTTGTTTGATTTACCATGGTTTAATGCTAAAACTTTTGTTTGGGTCATTATGAGTTTTTGAAGTCCGAAATATTAAAATCTAAGAAATGTCACATTTGTTAGTGTTTTCTAAAATGGAATTATTTTACAACGGAGATATAAAATTCCAGTTTACTTTTGAGCCATTTCCGACCTCTTTTTTCTATAGACACGATCTTGTAATCACCACCAAACTTTTAGACGAATATTTTCTCTTCGACTTTAAATGCGATTGCAAAATCTAGTTTCCCGAAAAAGAGGTTAAAAAAGGCTGCAAAGTAAAATGGAATCTTAAATTTCATTTTTTAAATACACTAATTTTCATATAGAAAAAAGGACTGTAGCCAATTTGCAAGTAGTTCCCAAAAAATAAAAAACGAAGTGGTAAAACCAAATTGACTGCTACCTATTGAAGGGCCTCCTAGAGTGGTGGTGGGGTGTTTGGACGCGTGCGTCTACTGCTCCTGCTGCTGCTTGTGCTGAAAGGGCCCTCTCTTGCCTGTCCACACCCCCAGCAGTGCTCTAATTGGTGGGCAGAGAGTGGCTGTAGAGGAGCTGGGTGTGTTGCCTCTCTTGTTTGGAGTTCTATCCACCACTTGGGTCTTCTACACTGCTCAAAAACATACATAAAATAGTTTTGAAAGCAAAAAGTATGTTAGAAATGGTGGTAAATGAAGAGTAATTTACTACAATTTTAGTAAAAGTGAAAAATTTTGGTCCCACTAAAGCTTTTCATTTATCCTACATAATGGTACCTACATTTTATGCCGGCAAACAACGTGTTTATAGTTTTGAGTGCATAAAAATTGCTTAGAAATTAGAAAATTATTATCAAACTCCAAAAGACATAGGACAGTTGAAATTGAGAAAAATTGGCATTGGTATAAATATTGGCATATCTTTATCTTCTTCATGGCTAACCTACGCTGGCCTACCTAAGGCTTGGTTGTATGCCTAAGTGTAGTTCCTAGGATCTAATGATTATAAAATGATTTAATATAATTGTAATTTTTTTTGAAAAAAACATGAAAAAACAACAGGGCAAACAAAGAAATTAGTAAATGAAAAAATTATACCAAACTTGGCTTTAGCCAACTAATGTCGTTAATCCACAATATCAACGCTGGCCTACCTAAGGCTTAATTTGATAATTTGTCATTAATTTTTTTTATTACAAAAATTTGATAAACATTATTTAAACCGCTTGCTTTTGTTCAAAATTCTACCACGCTTGCAGCACTTATACTTTGAAATGTAAGCGCCCATGCTCATCGATTGCTGACCGATTAAATTTTATTGACTTTATATATTAAATGCTGGTAAAGAGCTTTTATAGAAAATATTGATTTAATAGGCCAAACTTTTAGACCAGCCAATTTAAAGATTTCATAATTATAGATCAACCCAATATTTTCCGCATCAGTAAGAATCAAAAATTGTATTTTTGTCTTTTAGTGGCATTTTTATGCTTTTCCAATTGTGAAAACTTTGCTAGTAAAGTTTTCACAAGTTTAATAGACAGCTAAAACATAACTTTGTTTATACCAAAAATTGTATTTATTTGTGGAGTGGGCAACTAATTATATTTTCTTGGCAAAAAACTAATTTAGATCTATAAAGGAATTAAAGACAAAGGTTCTCACCATATGCTTACACAAACCCATTAAGCCTGAAGTTGACTAAATATTTGTTTTCAAGTGTTTTAAGACATTGTAATTTATTGAAAGTAGTTTCATGAGTGCTTACAACAACTGTTTGGAAGCTGAGGCACTGGCCAAAGAGATTCTACCCAATTCCGGTGGTATAATTGCCATAATCTGTTCCGTGGTTACACTTGCTCTTCTGCCTTTTTGTGCTTTTAAATACAAGGAGCATAAAATCCCTTTGCATCCTAGCTTTGTGGTAGGTATCTAAGTTAGAAATGTGGTCGAAAAATCTTATTATATCCAGTGCTTTTTCAAACTTTTCGACCGAGCGATATTACGATACGATATTTTAGCCAAAATTTGTACCGAGTAAGCGATATTTAGATAAAATATATCGCTCGGGCACAGCAATAATTTTTACACATCTTTTGCTAACACAAAAAGACAAACTTTTACTTTTTTATTTCTACAGTTCCAGCTGATCTGCAACAATATAGTCTTTCTCTACATTTTTCATTGTACAGGAAGCATCATTATGCACGGCAGGTACCAAGTCAGTTCATTTATTTTCTTTAAAACACTAAGCACATCTTATTTTATTATCTCTAGTTTCTAATTCGCTTCTACTCCGACCCGTGCGACATTCTGACACCAGTGTGGTTGAACATGGTGCTGTTTGGCACAATTTACATGTATTTGCAAGCATTCACCCTGTCTCACTTTGCCCTGACTACAGAGAGGATTAGGGCAACCCTTTATGCCAGACAATATGAAAAGGAGGGCAACACATATGCCTTTGCTTGTCTCTTTCTGCTTGTAGGTTTTATAGTTAAAAAAAAGATTTTTGCTACTACTGTATTTTAGTCTCCCTCAAAAAAATACTTGGTCTCTCTAGATGTTTTCCATCTGAAAAAAAAGGAGAACAGCAATCATATTCGCCATGTTATGCTTTTTCTATTCGATTCGGGGCATAATCGAACTGAAGCAGCAAGCACAATTTCTGTTGTCTATGGTAATTAATGTGCGGACATGCCAAAGGTGGTTTTCTCGATTCAAAGATGGGGATAGAAGTTTGAAAAAAATGGCTCGTAGCAAAAGACGAAGCCTTTTCAATGATGATGAACTTCGAAATCTGGTGGAAGCCAACCCTAAGCTTTACAGTTCGTGAATTGGGTGATCCTTTACAGCAAACGTTTAAAACAGTGCACCGATGTCTTCTGAACCTTAATAATTTCAACCTTAATAACCCATTTACGTCTTCTTTTGACATTTTCGTATTGAGGCCACAATTTATCATCAGTAGCATAAGGACATCAAAATAATGCAAAAGTTCTTTCTAATCATCACGTTGCAGTAACTATGTCGAAATTTAAAGCGATCCGCGGCTCTGTTGCAATATACCGACCCTCCTTTCCTCAAGAATTTTTTTTACTTCTAGTTTGCTTTGCTCGAAAAGAAAGGAATCTTCTTTAATTTTTCCGCTCTAAAGAGAGGAAATATTAATTTTTTAGTAAAATATTATGAGTCTATAAGATCGGAGTTAAAAACGAAAGTAAAAAATAAATGGTTTAGTGGGGATTAACAATCTGCACCAACCTAGCCATTGTGGCTACTGCCTGGTCAGATACTGTCTTCTCCAAGCCTTTGGTGCACACCACTCTTATTTCTAGCACAAATTCAGCGTATTTGTTAGTCCAGCACTACATTCTCCTGCTCATAGTCATCTGTACAGTCGTTCTCGACTATATGGTCTTTATCAGAAACAAGCGGTTCAAGAAAAGGTGGGGAAACGAGCTTTAACAAGTCAAATATTAATCGTATTTTTAGAGCGGGCAATACCTTCTCTTGTGCCAAATTTTATTAGGCATTATGATTGTTTAATTGACCGGTCATTTAATATTCGATTAAATGACCGGTTAAAAAAATGACGAAAATAAGTTTTTTTGACACAAGAAAGAGTTTGCCCTTTCAGAGCAGACGACTACAGCCTAAGTAGAAGTTATCAAATCAGCGAAAATATTGTCACTTTGAAGTTTATTCTGCCACTGGACATAGCCTTTGCCTTGTTTTTCTTGACCCATTTGACGTGTGCTGTTATCTTGAGATCTATGAAGGCTTCCGTTTCACAAGCCAATTTCCATGCTATTTACGACACACTTTATAACGTAGGTTCGCCCCTTTAAGTAGCGTCGAAAAATTGTTGGATAAAAAAGTGCATAATTTTTTTTTATCAACTACCGTATATACTTAAAAAGATTCCGAAAACATTGAACAAAAGGACGAGGATTATTTTAGGAAATCATGGCGCAACGAAAACATGTCCGTGTTCGTAGATTTTATGTCTCATTGTTGTCATGCTGTGATTCAAATAATTAGAGACCGGATTCATATTAATATTAATATATTCATATTCATATGCCGAAAAGTTGGATCCACAGCTGGTTCCGACCATTTTTTCCTCAATTTTTAACATCTTTTGTCCATTTTGATGTTGATGTCTCTAAGGCAAAAAATCGTAAAAATTCTGAATTTGCCATTCGTTTTTAGACGACTCAACAATTTCGCCTTTAAAAAATCTAACCTCGATTTTAACTCTCAATTTAGTTCGCTAAATCGAGGTTTAGATTTTTTAAAGGTAAAATTGTTGAGTTGTCTAAAAACGACCCGCAAATTCAGAATCCTTACGATTTTTCGCTTCAGAGAGGTCAACATCAAATTGGACAAAAAATGTCAAAAATTGAGGTAAAAAATGATCGGAACCAGCTGTGGATCCAACTTTTCGGCATACGAATCCGGTCTCTACAAATAATTATTTTACAAATTACTAGTTGTTGAAAAACTTATTTGAGTATTTTTTGTTCGCCTAAAAGATCTGGTTGGTCATGAGATGGCGCATAAATTTGAGAAAAAGTGTTTTATTTATAAAAAAAGTAAATGTGCCGTACGAAAGAGCAAGGAAAATGCTACAAAATTACCTACTTTGTTGATTTAAGTTGTAGAAGATGGATATTTTTTTAGCTGGTGCATGTCCATTCGCTGGTCACTTTACTGATCTTCTTGCGATGTGCCAAATACTTTAAAGCAAAACCGCTGATGATAAAGCCGGATAAGCACAGAGTCATGTATTTTAGGCAACTGCAAACTCAATGGTCTTGAATTGGACAGTCTGATTTTTTTTCTTCACTTGTATTTCAGCCCTCTCGGCAATTCGGTGGTTTGCGCATTTGTTGTAGAATTGTTTGTCAAACTGAAAAATAAATAAATTCATTTTTAGGCTTGAGTATACAAAAGCTTAAAACAAAAAGCTTAAATGAAAAGGAATTGAGAAGCACGAAAAATAATTTATTTTCGGCGACTGACAAGTCTGTCTCGGGAGGAGGTGTGATTCTACACTGAAACTTATTCTTATAACAATTTTGTAATTTTTGCTTTGGTCTCCCAAGCCCACTTTTTCTCAGAATGACTCTGAGACAGCTGCTAAGCTAAATTTAGGTGTACGTCAACTTCATCACGGCTATATCGCCATTTTTTCGATAGCCAGTTCTCTACTGTCGGTGCAAAAAAGATAAAATATAATTAAGAGAGGATAGTAATTTTTCTGCAAAGTTTTATTTAAAAATTAATATTTAACGACAATGACTTTGGAAAAAAAAATGAAATTTTGTAATTTATTTGGCTTAAACATCAGAAACCACAGGCGGACAATTGCACACCAGATTCCGGTCTCCAAATTGATCGTCAATCCTGCTGACAGATGGCCACACCTTGTGGGCAGTGCACCAAGGCTTGGGGAAACCAGCCAATTCTCTGCTGTAGGGTCTGTCCCAGTGGCTGGATATTAAGACTTGCAGAGTATGAGGGGCCATCTAAACTACTGGTTGGACTTTGAAATGATTAGAGTGTCACCTTTAATGGATTGAGTTCTTTGTCGAAAAAACCTTTTTCAATTTGGATGATTTCCTCACGGATGGCGATAAGTGAGTCGACGAAACGATCCATCTCTCCTTTGTCCTCACTCTCAGTTGGCTCAATCATGAGGCAGTCGTGCACAGGCCAAGCCATGGTTGGTGCGTGGAATCTAAAAACAGAGTAGTTTAGATGCTGAAACAGTTTTTTTTCGTCAGAAAAACTAACGAAAAAAACAATGGTACTATTTTATTCCCCCCCCCCCCCCCAAAAAAAAAAAAAGTTCTGGGTTTTTCTAGGTACATTAACCATATAACAAACATTTATTTTTTGACCATTTTTAAAGAGATAAAGGGCTGTATAGAGAGGAGAAAGGACAATTAAGGAGCCACTTTATACGGAATCTTAAAATTCGAATTTGTAATCTCTTTAAAAACAAAATATTCAAAGCAAACCCGTAATCCATGAGTCTTTTGGCGATATCAACCACATCCACACCTGCTGATTTCTTGAATGGTTTACAATCAATTATAAATTCGTGTCTGAAATTTTGTCAGATTTGTTGTAGACTAACCTTGTAAATTCCCGAAAAAAAAACTCACGCATTCAGGCCCTGTTCTCCTTTGTAGACCACTCTATAGCCACCCTCTTCTAGCCTTCTGGACATGTAGTTGGCGTTCAATATGGACATGCGGGTGGATGCTTTCAACCCAACTGCACCCATCAATCGAATATATGACCAGGTGATTGTGAGGATGCTAAACAAAAAAATGTAAGGCTTAGATTAATTTGAATGGATGAGCTAACCCACTGGAACCCCAGGGAGCACCACTGACTGCACCCATAGCAATACCATTTTGTGGAACAATTGGATGACCTGGCAGGAATGGAGCTAGGTGAGACTTTCTAAAATATGGAAAAATTTTTAGCTGCTAAATTAAAGTGATCTTATAAAAATCCAACACTCCAATAGGGCCAGCACCAGGTCCACCTCCACCATGAGGAATACAAAAGGTCTTGTGCAAGTTTAGGTGAGAGACATCTGAACCATAGTCACCCGGACGACATATGCCTACCTGCAACATCAGAGGCCATGCGAAAAAAGCGGGAGAGGCGGGAGATTCTTGGCTTATCCATCAAAGCGGGAAATCATCGTTAAGCCAATTTTGAGAAAAGTCAAAAAATAGATAAAGCTTTTTCTGCAAGTTTTATGCCATTCGTTTTGCTAACTTATCAGCTTTCGAATAAAAAAAGATCTGGACGAAATATTGAAAATCCAGAAAGTTATAATCAAAATAAACTCATGAGAAAAGATTTCCGAACTCTGTAAGATTTGTTGACATTTTCTATATTTCTAGAGTACATGTAGTAAATTTTGGTGAGTTTGTTACGTCTCTCCTATTTTTTTCACAAACCATTTGATCACTTTGGAAATAAAAAGCACTAACCTGTGCATTGAAGTTAGCCCCATCCAGATACACTTGGCCTCCATGTTCATGTATTTTCTTGCATACGTCTACAATACTCGACTCGAACACTCCATGTGTGGATGGGTAAGTGATCATTATAGCTGCCAGTTCATCCTTATATTTTTCAGCCTAAAATAATAAATATTTGTGATCCATGTAAACCGAAAAATATCCAAAAATAAAAAATACTTTATTAGCCAAGTCTTTATAGTTGATATTTCCGTGTTTATCAGACTCCACTGCACACACTTTGAAGTTGACCAAGTGAGCACTGGCTGGATTAGTTCCATGAGCAGAGGTGGGAATTAGGCAAATCTGAATAAAAAAAATATTTAATAAGTTGTTGAAAAAATGCCAATTAGCAACCCAACAAACCTTTCGGCCCTATCCTATATTGAGTACCAATTTTATACCTTGGTCACCCACCTCCTCTGTTATTTTAAACCCTTCTAAGCATTTCTAATACGCCAAAAACGATAGAAGAGATATTTTCCGCTTCTCTACGTCACAGAAAATCGTTTTTTGAAAAGTCAACTATTTCCATATTTTAACTTGGGGAGCCAAGTAAGCAACGCCAGGTACTACACATAGGCATACAACTAAGCCTTAGGCCAAAGCCGTGAACCACTAAACCTAGGTAAACAAGGCACACGCTGAGTCTCAGTTAACCTACGCTGGCCTGCCCTAAGCCTATATTTTGTACCTGGGGTCAAAAAGTACCATTTATAAGGTTGCTTACCTTGATCCCCCAAGGCAAAGTATAGAAATTGTCGACTTTCCAAAAACCGATTTTCTGTGACGAAGAGAGGCAAAAAATAGCTTTTCTATCGTTTTTAGCGTATTAGAAATGCTTAGAAGGGTCTAAAACAACAAGTGGCAGCCAAGGTATAAAATCAGTACCCAATATAGGATAGGGCCAACCTTTCTTCGATCTTGTCCAATTGACTGCAAATAGCCTTTGATGGCTAGCAGACCAGCATATTCTCCATTGGCACCACTGTTTGGCTGAAGAGAGAAATTGTCGTAGCCAGTCAGTTCGCATAGCCACCTCTCCAAGTCGTTGAACACCTGGGCATAGCCTCTTGTCTGATCTTGTGGAGCAAAGGGATGTA
Source organism: Subanguina moxae (assembly GCA_000981365.1). Lineage (NCBI taxonomy): Eukaryota > Metazoa > Nematoda > Chromadorea > Rhabditida > Anguinidae > Subanguina > Subanguina moxae. The sequence goes on from BBSZ01009711.1 coordinate 17,960, forward strand.
CATTGGAAAATTTGGGCCAAGTGAGAGGAGCCAACTCAGCACTTGCATTCAACTTCATTGTGCATGAACCAAGTGGAATCATCGAATTGGCTAATGATACATCTTTATTCTCCAGTCTTTTGATGTATCTCATCAACTGGCTTTCACTACAATATTGGTGAAAGGAGTGTTAACACCCTATTTGCTGAATAAAAGACCACTTGCCTATGGTAACTGTTGAAGACTGGATGTAGTAGGAAACTGGAGTGGCGAGAGTGCATTGAATTACCGATGAGAGGAGCTGACGTTTTCATTATGCTCTTCTCAATGTCATCCTTAATTTTGGAAAGGTACTTTATATACTCGTTTTGATATTATATTCTAAAGTTTGCTTTTCTTATGCTCTTGATAGTCACTCTCTTTATCTTTCAGAATGCGCTCTCACTTCTGCTTGAAACTAGGGAGACTAATTGGCGTCAAAGAACTCAATTCAAGGGTTCTAGGATTTAAGGACTCCATTCTTTGCAATATTCGGGCTGAGCAGAAAGCGCTGGATGGTCGAAACGACTTTGAAAAAGCAGGCATTAAGCAATAAAAAGGAAAAATCAGTTTTGAAGATATTAAGGATGATAAATTGTTTTCGTTCAATGTTTAAATTGCCTTGCGAAATAAAAATTGTCAGTGAGCATGGGCGGGCTGTGCAACATTTGTTAAGGCGCGTTTTGGTAAATGGCATTTTGGTAATATTTTTTTTGGTAAGCGCCATTTTGGTAACAAACTTTTTGGTAAAGTTGTTTTTTGTATCTAATAACTAGAGAGCGGATTTATATGGACGGAGAAATGTAAAATATGGCCATATATATGGCCAAAAATTTGGCAAAATATGGCCAAAATATGGAAATTTTTGAAAAATATGGAGTAATATGGATTCATAAAATTCGATGTAAAAACCTTTGTTGGACCTGAACCCCCCCTAAACCCCCCCTGTCAAAGTCGAAAAGTAATGGTATTTTTAGGTACTACACTAAGCAAACTATGCCATATAGCTAGTGCTGGAGACAGAACCGGAATCCGTACGGCTTCCGGTGACCAAAATCCGCTTTTTTTTCAAATATGATATGATGCAAAGAAAAAATTTTCTCTAGCCATGCGGTCTTTTCTCAAACCCAGCACT